>JAUZSX010323354.1:0-11508 GCA_034780655.1 Idiosepius hallami | reverse complement strand
ATATATATATACATACATATATATATATATATATATATATATATATATATATATTTATATATAAGCCTGACAGAGCCTGTCATTTATAATTGAAGTATTGTTCAAATTAAATGATGAACGCATCGTTTGTTGAATTATTATTGAAGATTTAAAGCAAAATTGAAATCGAATTTGGTTTGAAATATTCTTTTCAATGACTTCATTGTAAAACGACGGAAAATGTTGTGCAAGCTAAAAATCTCATGATAAATATCTCAGGATCTCAGCTAAAGTACATATAAAATCAGGGCCAGTTAGAGTTGCCCAAATAAAAATGACATTATCTAATCACGTGTTAAATAGAGACTTAAAACCTTAAATTAGATTGATTGATTGGTTGATTTAACCAGCATATCGACTGTCATCATGTTAAAAACTGTTTTAAATTTCTCTGCCTAGTTTACTTGTTTTACAGTTTTTGTTCTTTTCTTTGTTTTTTAAGGTGGTTTTACTTTTTTAATTATTTTTTGTGAGGAACAAGGTTATTTGTTTTTTTTTTATTAGAGTTTTTAAAGATCTTTTTTAAAAAGTATTTTATGTTTTGGAATTAGTCTGACTTTTCTAAGTTTTACTAAGAATTTGTGATAATAACCACTGCAACAACAATGTTAATAAACACACGGACTGAATGTGCATATTTGAGGAGAGGAACTTGTTGTTGCTTGACCACAAGAGATGCTGAAGTGCTGGAGGAGACTTATAGTTACTCTCCCCCAAGAGGCGTTGCTGGAGTATAAATAATGGCACATGTGAGAACTTGATGCAGATAGACTGAAGCTAACAAGACTTGTTGTCACTCTGATTGCAGTGACAGTCACCAAGGACCCAGTTATAAATCTGTCATGTAAAAAACTCAATAAAATAGAAAATGAATATTGTAGAAAAGGAAGAAATTTATAATTGCTTTGCCTACTTCACAAGTAGATTCCATTAAAATAGATTTGGGTAAAATAAATCATTCTCATCATAAATGATTTTTGCTATAACAGTAATCAAAGATACTGATCACGTACTGTTCAGTATAAGTGGAAGTTTTATCACAATAAACAAATTGCATTGGTCCCACAAACCTTACTCACACCTTCATACTCAAATAAGAACAACCACCACAATGCCTGACATCGTAGAATCTGAAGCAAGACATATCTAAAAAACAATAGCACAAACAATATTCTCTCATTTTTAGAGATATCGGACTATATCTAGTTTAGACTAACACCATAAAAAATATATAAAACTATGCATAATATAACACTAAACCTTAAAAAACTCAACTAATACAAATAACATTGTTCTTACCCTCCCTCCCCCCCAAAAAAAAGAATCGAAGACAAACAACCACATAAAAACCAACAAAAGAACAAAAATGAAATCTAAACAAGCAAAAACTGTAAAACAAATAAACTAATTAGAGCAAATTAAAACAGTTTTCAGCATTGAATGACCTAATGAGAGTCGATATGCTAATTAAATTAATCAATCAATTTATTAATCAATCAGTCAATCAAATTGATGGTTTTGCCAATTGGTCTCTTTATCGGAAGGTGATTTGGTTACTCTTTCTAACTTCTTGTGGGATGGGGTCCTTACCATTTTCGTGAGTATTCAGTGAAAAATTTATTTCCTATAAATTTAATTTCATGTCAACTTTAAAAGTAATTTAATACTAGAATCTTGAAGAAAAAATTTTTGCTCTAAACAAATGGTTAAAAAAAATCTAACAAGTAAAAGACTTTGTGAAATAGAAGGAATGGTAACGTTACCCATTGACAGGAAAAATATTTTCTAAAATAAGCAACTTTTAAAACTATATTTAATAAATAGCTTGTGGATAGAAGGAGGTTTATACCTTATACAAGGGTATTAATTATAAACAGATAAACTGTATATATATCAAGAAATATGTGTGTGTGTGTGTGTGTGTGTGTGTGTGTGTGTGTAAGTATGTATATCTAATCATCTACTCGTTGGACTTAGTGAGGCAGTTGAGATCATTAAGTAATTTAGTTGCACACTAAGTGTTTGTAAAACTATTGGCGTCAATTTGGAAGGCATCACAACAGAAGATAAAATTTAAATTTAGAATCAAATTCAAAATAAAACAGATTTCTTTTTTTTCTTACAAAACCCAAATTCTCAACAAAATGTTTTCATTTGAAGAATTTTTCAATAAAACAAATTATTTACAAATTATTTCACCATAACAATTAATTTTATGACGTATTGTTTGGGAAATATTTAAATAAAACAAGATTTTTCTGCATTTTTTTTTTATCTAAAAAGAATGTTTCAAAAAAAAAAAAAAAAGAAATAAAAAAAAAGATTTTTCCACAAGAGTTTTTTTTCTAAGTAGAATGTTTAATTTGAAATGTTTTTTTAATCCTTAAAATATCTGGTTTCGTTGAAACATTCTTCATAAACAATATTTAAAAAAATTTGCTTTTTTTGAAATTTTTTTCTATATGAAAAAAGTTTTAACAATATCAGCTGTTTCTACAAACTGTTTTTATATAAAGAACATAAAAAAAAAACAGAATCTTCATTTCTTTTTAAGAAATTTTTCTCCATATAACGAAATTTTCCAACAAAGGGTTCTTCCATTAAGAATATTTCAACCAAACTATGTATAGCAACAAATTATTTCTCTATAAAGAGTATATCAACTTAACATGCTTTTTATTGAAATTATTTCAATAAAAGTAGTTTTTTTTCCACAAATTAAAAATGTTTCAACAAAACAAGATATTTCGACAATTTGTTTCTAGTTTTTTTCATGAAAAATATTTTCAGAAAACAATTTTTAAAAAAATTATTTCTCTCCAAGAAAAACAGATTTCTTTCTTCCTACAAATTCTTTTTCTATGAAGAACGTTTAATAAAACCAGATATATTTTTATTTTTGAGATGAGGCTTTATAATGTAGGAATTAACTTTATTATTCGGCTTTTGTTTTTGCCTTATTTTGATAGTTTTTGATGTTTTACTATCTGAGGTCATGGTTAATCCGCCTGAGGTGGAGTAGGTTGAAATATGGTGTAGAAAAAAAAATGAGGACAAAAAGTCTGAATAATGAAGTAAATTTGTAAAACCAGATATATCTACAAATAACCGTCTTCGGCATTAAATAACTTGAGGAGGGTTAACATGTCATAAAAAGAAATCAACTAACACCAAACCAATAAATCTTTGTTGGATAATCCATATTAAATGTGTGACTTTAATTAAAAAACATTCTTATGGTGTGATAAAAATGGTTGTAAAACATAAAAGATCCAATAAAAAATTATAATTTTCATATGAAGTATGCAGACTATTGTCCTCATTTTTATTTTTGGTAAAGTTACTGTTCGATTTGGAACTGTTTTTCAGATTCCTTGTATTGAGGCTTGATAATTTGGATATTTCTTAAGCCACATAAATCTTCAACATTTCAGGGAGAACTTTTCTATCCTTAGAACCAAATCTGTACATTGAAAATATTTGTAAAAAAATATTATCGTGCAGAATTGATCCTGACTATGAACAGAAAAAAAAAAAAAATTTGTAAATTTAACAAAAATGAAAATAAAACTTTAAAATGAATAATAAAATAAACATACAAATTATCAAACCTCGCCCCAAGGATTCCAAAATCAAATGGTTGTAAATTCGACAGATATAAAGATAGTTCCTATCTTAAATAAATATCTAATTATCTAGCATCATCTCCAGAGTTTAATTATTTTTTTTTAATTTGGAATATCCATTTTTGTAGACTTTTTGTTCCTCATCTTCATAGTTGTTGTTTTCACCAGGTTTCGACAAATAAGAAAATACAAATAGTTATAAATTTAACAATTATAAAGACTAAACTTCGAATAGTAAATATACAAACTAACAAACTTCATATCAAGGATTCAGAAGTAAATTTAGCAAATATAAACATGGAGACTATAGTCCAAAAGGTAAATATCAAATTATCACATGGATATCGAAAAACAAAAAGTTTTGAGTTCAACATATATAAAGATGAAGACAACAGTATGCATAATATATATTTAAGTTATTAAGCCTCGTATCAAGCATTGTGAAATAAATTTAACCAATATGAAAATGAGGACTATAATCCACATAATAAATATATAAGTTATTAAACCTCATATCAGGCATTCATAAATAAAATTTAACAAATATAAAGATGAACACTATAGTTCTCATCATAATTATATGAATTATCGAAACCATTTCAAGGATTCAGAAGGAAATTTAAAAAATATAGAGATGAGGTATATAGTACAAAAAAATAGTATGCTATTTATCAAACCTCATCTCAAGAGTTCAAGTAAGTTTAACAAATAAAAAGATGAGTACTATAGTCCAAATAATTAATATACAAATTATCAAACCTCGTCTCAAGGATTCAGATGTAAATTTAACAAATATAAAGATGATGACTATCGTCCAAATAATTGATATACATATAATCAAACTTCATCTAAAGGATTTAGATGTAAATTTAACAAATATAAAAATTAGGAATATTAAATATACACATTATCAAACCTCATCTTAAGGATTTAGAAGTAAATTCAACAAATTTAGAAATGAGGACTATAGTCCAAATAATGAATATATAATAAATATACAAATGATCAAACCTCATCTCATTGATTCTAAAATACAATAGAAATCCTCGAATGAATTTTATTTAGTTAATTTGATATTTTTAATTTTATATATTTATTCATTTAACAGAGGAGATATGTTATCTTTAAGTAAAATGCATTGAACTAAAAAATAACACAGAAAAAGATTTGATCCAAGCCGCTAAAATGCACAACACTCTTCTTATCTGTGTTGAATATTTTATAGTGGACTTACCTATATAATAGTGAAGTTTTCCCTTTTTATAAATACAAGTCTTGGAAGATACTATTTAATAAGTTGAGAAAGGGAGAAGTATTGATGGTTTGACCTGCTTTTAATTCTACTACTTCTACTAGATATGTTCTTGCTAACACTATGTTTAAGCTAAACTTGTGATACATGTCTAGTATTGATAATTATAGTCTTGTATAACTCATAACATTATACTAATCCGCTAAAACAGTGCATGTGTGTGCGTGCACGTGTGTGTTGCCCAATTAGAAAGTGCTGATCTTTTTGTTAACGACATATGGACACATTTTTTTGAATATATAAATGTCATTTTGTTTATATTTTCTTAAATATTTTACGGCACATCACCTTTCATATTTATTTAATGCTAGAAACAATATTTAAAAATTATACATTTTTTATGTCAGTTTTTTTGTTTAATGACATATCGTTCTTTATGAACATTTGATGACGAGACTATTTTCTTAAGATACCAAAAATCTTGTTTTAGATTAATTTATTTGTTTAAACGCATTTCATCCTTGAAAGTAATTGAAAGTCGGTAATAATTTTTATATAAATGTAATTCTTTTGATGTACTAAATTTTTATTTAACTGCATATCATTATTCAAGTCATTAAATGTTCGCAACCACATTTTAATATACAAATATCTTTCTTTTGTAAGATTATCTTATTTCTGTTCAACGATATATCAAGCTTTACGGTTATTTAATGCTGGTAACTATTCTTTAAGATAATATTTTTGTAAAATAATTGTGTGAAGAACAGAAAGTTAAACTATTCAAGTCATATCTAAAAGGATAGAAAGATTCTAACATAAAAACAGAGTTATCCAAAATGTGCGTAAAAGTCCGAGTAATATTTTCAATAGCATCATTATAAAATTCAATATTTTACCACTAGACCCTGAATTCAATACTGAAAATTGTTCAAACTGAAATGTTTTTTGGAAAATATCTTACAAATTATTATTTTCATGCTATAAAAGAATAAATGATATTTAAACATGATTTCAAATTTATAAAAGGGTCCTCCTTCAGCTATGGGTTAAATGTTCTAACAACATGTCATATGAAAAAAATTATCAAATTGTTCTCGGTATTAAATGACCCTAAATGTCGAAATGCCGTTAAATGGTTCCGACAGTTGATCAAAAGACTTATTGAGGGCCACTGAACATCAACATTTTTACAACTTATTTATTTCTGACGCCACGTATGACGTCAGAATTTTTTCTCCTCCAATATGGATTTTTAAATAGTTGCGTTTGTTCGCTAATGTCCATGTTTTTCAATGAAAAAAAAAAGAGAGATGTATTGTTGTATGCACTGAAAATGAATTTTTCACTATTTTAAAATTTTCATTTTCGCTTTTATGACTGAGTAACGGACATCTCAGTTTTTCTTTTTTTAATAAACTACAAGTCACCAGTGGATAATAAAAAGCAGCTTTTTATTTTGTAGTAACAATCCTTACTTAAGTTTTGATCACTGAATTATAAAAGCGCTTCAAAAATCCCTGTTTACTTTTCAATTACAAGTTCACTCTTTTCAGCAAAAATCGTGAGTTCAGATTTCTGCATTTTCATTAATTAAAGAGTGACAGTTAGTGTTCTTTACAATAAATTGATTATTCAAAATATTTTCTTTACTGAGTCTTAGAACACCACAGAATATAATTTTTGTTTTGAAATTATAGATTCATAGTTACTTTTTGAACGCACTGTACCAAACATACAGTTTGTTCAGAAAGTCACTGTGCACCTTTCATTGTCTGGTTTATTTAAAAATAAACAGCTTTTAAATTGTAAGTTTCTATGAAATTGAAAAAATCTATTTCATAATTCAAGAGACAGTCGGCCACTGTTCTTGACAATAAATTCATTATTCAAAACGGTTTGTTTTCGGCTTTTAAAACACGAGATATCGTTTTTGTTTTGGAGTTATAAATGCACATTTAGTTTTTTTTTAACGGACTACGTCTGTTGTTATCATGTTTGCTTTTATTTTTGGAGAGGCCTTCATTCATCGATGTTTATAGACTGTTTTGATCTGGCCAGAGGTACAAACACGAGGATAGAAAGAGAGCAGAGTAATGTCGAAAGAACAAATACCCAGAACAGGATTCGATCCACGACCTCTGCCACTTCCTGCCACTGTTTCATGTGAGCTACCTCTTTGCTGCGTTCTTCTTCCTTGTTGAGTAAAAGCTGTAATTTTTCCAGGATCTCCTCGGCTTCCCAAGATCGTGGATACTCCCTGTGGATGGTCGTGGTCTGGACGCCTCGTGCGTGTAAAGTGCTGCTGCCTCGTCTGCTCAGACTGTTATCCTCAATCGATCGACCAGAGTTTGCGATCTGATCACTGCTCCCGAAATCAATTAGATTACATCCGGATTCGCTCGGGTGGGGGCGACGCGTCAATTTGCGGTTTCGCTTTACCACAACCTGGAAAGAAGATGGTTTTACTTCTTCCAATTTGATCTGAAATAAAGAAACAAAACGAGTTCAAGAAGAAACGCCGACCAAAATAGAAAGATTTGATGAAACATTTAAAAATACAAAAGACACAAATATTTTGTGCCTTCCTTATCTATACAGAAGGGGTCTTACCTACGAAAGCAGAGTTAAAACCCCAAGAATTTGAAATAAAAATTTTAAATACGAGAGAGCTAACAGCATTGGCCGTGTAACTAAAAAAAAGATTTTAAGTATGGCTAAAAATAATAAAAAACACTGACCTTTTTCGACGTAGCAAGGTTAGGATTTGGAGGAGGCTAAAGGCTTGGGGTAGGTTAAGAAAGAGGGTTCAGTTTATATTTGGGTTAGAGATTAAGTTAGGGTTGGTTTTAAGCTTAGCCTCTAGGTTAGGAGACTAGACTCAGCTTACAATTAAAGTAAGGGTTAGGTATAAGTTTAGGTTTAACTTAGTTTCAGGTTAGTGTTTGTGCTATGCTTAAGGTTGGATATTTTATCAAAATACACATGGCCACTGATCGTGCAGCCTCCACCGAGCGACTCTATCTGAAAATGTTTCCTTCTTACCTGATGAATGTATTCCAGTTTGTAACAAATTGCTTTCGAGGCAACGACTATAAAGGATTTAAGACATGGCGGCAGCGCTGCTTGATGGTAGCCACGATTGTTGATATTTGAGACGAACACAGCCAAAATGACTGACAAAGACGTCAAAGCCATAATAACGGTCAAATAAATACCTGAAAAAAAAAGACATTATTCCAAATATACAAATTATATTTTGTGGGTTTATTATGCAGACTATGACTCTCATCTTTGTATTTTTTAATATCTCTACGTTTCAACCAGTTTATCTATTTTCCTTCTTAAGGTTTTTTGTTCCTTTTAAGATATAAAACTGTATCTTTGTGCTGTCAAAATAATTTTTTTAATATTTAAATTTGGAAAAAGAAAATGTAGCGTCCCAAAATTTTTTTGTAAAAAAAAAAATTAACTTGGGGAACATAATACATAGGTTCTAAAAAAGTAAAATTTAAAATTTAATTAAAAATTAAGTGAAGCATGCATGGTCTCCTGTTGGTGCACAGTGAACGAAGCACAAAAAATGATTAAATGCAGCATTTATCGCCTCTCTCCCCTAATTTAGCCCTAAACGTACCCAGGGGGACGTCGAGTCACCGTAAAAATCAACAAACGATACAGTTTCAGTCCTTGACAAGCGTCAATTTAAGTTCAGTGCCATGCAAAACTGCTAAATAAATATATACGTAAGATTTTGGACAAATCTGATAAAATAGCCTCAAAAAGCGGTGTTTGTAGCCCTAACATTGTCTCTGAGTTGCATCTGAGTTATCCCTAAGTAGTGACAAACAAAATTATATAAAAATCAATTAGTTACAACTTTTCAGAAAATTTTGTAAAAATCCAAGGCATTTTGCGTAATAAGCTCAACTGTGTTACTTTTAGTCGTTTTTTTTTTTTTTTTTTTTTTTACAAAAACGATTTGTGTCTGAAAATAAATTATTTTTTCTTAAATTTCAAAAATGCTTCTCCGGCTTTTATTCATCTATTATTTTTTTTAAATTCAAAAACGCTTATTCGGATCTTCTCTCTGTGTGTATTTTTTATTTTATTTAAGCAACAATCTTTACTCTTATATTGTTAAAATGATTAATACGGTCAAGTCACGTTGGAGACAATGATTTCCGGCAGATCACCAAAGTTAAGCAACCTCGAGCCTGGTCAGTCCTTAGATGGGTGACCATTTAAAAAATCCTAGTGTTTACGGTTCAATTTCTTGTTTTGTTCTGCTTTATCTAGCCACGCGCTCGGAAACCGGAATCAGGAAACCGGATGTACAACCCAATCAAGCCCGACGATTTGACTTTTATATGTATGTAGATTAATCGACCGATCAGTGCAGGATTTCCTACAAGCCTCGTTGCCAGAGAGAGATCTCGATTCCTTTTTTATTTCTCCCTCTTTCTGAGTCGTGACTTCACGCGTCCTACAAAATAGGAAGCAGTTATTATCTAATACAATGAACAGTCACTATAGATCATTTAGTTTTTTTTTTCATATGTTAATGGTGTTATCAATAATGGAACGCCCTCCTTGTTTTTGGTACTGTCATCTTGTCCTCTATCTTCGTTTATCAGTGGGGAGGGGGCAAACCGAGTGCCAGTTGCCGTGGATATTGTTTTGCCTTGCCTTGGCTGCGTGGCATCCACGCACACTCACTTGGACCACATCACTTCCACTAAGGATCAAGGGTGGATGTTGCAAAGTTCTTGATTACAAGGCCGCATTACCATCTGCCCGACACGCATTCCTCAGAATTTTGTAATCACTGTTTCCCTTTACTACATAAACAAGCGGCACCAAAAGACAAACCCTTAGATATTTTGTGCTTTACAAACATGTGCATCTGAGGAAATGGGTTACTAGAAAACTGTTGTGTCCCTAAAATACAGACCCACAATAGTTAAAGTAGAGAGTTTAAATATCATAAGAGCGGCTAAACTTCATATGCATTATCTGAGCCAGATGTCAAAATTGTTGGCTTATATACCGTCTAGGCGAGTTCGTGCTGTACTATAAATAGGGGTACCAACTACCCCAGAACAATAAGAGCGGCTAAACTTCATATGCATTATCTCTGTTAGATGTCAAAATGGCTGTCTTATATATCATCTGGGCGAGCTCATGTTTCATTATTAGTAGGGGTGTCATCTACCCCAGAATACTAACTTACTTCTCCGAGGTAATCGGTAGGAAACATATTGGTTTTAACTAGGACTTGAACTTGTATAATACGATTCCACAGTCCAAGCTTTTACTGCTTTATCATCGCTGCCATTCGTGTTAGACATATAATACACTAAAAAATATGGTGTATAAGATTAGACTACAGCCAAGGTGTGCAGATGATATAATACAGGTGCAACATGCTCTTGGCACCTAACTGCGATAGATACCAGGAGTTGTTTCCGGTGTCCAGCTCAGGTAGGTTAATGCCTTTTAATGCAATATGTTTATTTTGTCGCCCAGCCAAAATAAAAACCAGGTGCTATTCCCGGTATTTCGCCAAGGTAGACAATCCAGTATATTTTATTTTTGATTGTCTATCTTGGTAAAATACCTTAAACGGGTGCTAATTTCAAAATACCGGAAACAGGTGCTAATTTAAAAAAAAAACTGAAACAGGTGCTAATTTCAAAATACCGGAAACAGGTGCTAATTTCAAAATACCGGAAACAGGTGCTAATTTCAAAAAAACTGAAACAGGTGCTTATTTCAAAATACCGGAAACAGGTGCTAATTTCAAAATACCGTAAACAGGTGCTAATTTCAAAATACCGGAAACGGGTGCTAATTTCAAAATACCGGAAACGGGTGCTAATTTCAAAATACCTTAAACGGGTGCTAATTTTAAAACACCTTAAACGGGTGCTAATTTCAAAATACTGGAAACAGGTGCTAATTTCTATTTCTGATGATAAACTGAGAAAGATGCCCAGTGCTCGTTAGAATTATTTGAATAATTTTTTTACTGCACATTTTCTCGGTCATTTGATGCCGAGAACAATCATTTAAAAGTTAAATTCCTTCTATTTTTAATCCACAAGAAACATATACATTCATAACTTTTCCAAGGCTATTAAGCCAAATATGAACTTAACAGAACGATCGAGAGTTTGAACACACGTCGCTCGATTCCAATCCTCTCTCGCTAATCCATCGGCAAAAAAAAAAAAGATTCAAAAACTTTAAGAAACAATCCTTTAGATTATCGTTTAAATCATTTTATTAGAACTATTTTCTTGGGCGTGACTTGGAATATTTTATTTGCGATCTAAAGTGAATAATACTAAGAAGAAAAAAAAAAGAAAAAAATAGAAAAGAAAATAAAAAGAAAAATTACAAAAAGTTAAATAAAAAAAAAAATGATTACTGAATTTATTTGTAGAAACGGAAAAATAGTTAAAACTGAATTGGTTTTTTTTTTAATAAACCAAAAACAAAACACAGAAAAAAATTTATTTCCTTTTCCTAAGAAAGATTTTGTTTAAATTGATGAATGTATTTATCGTCATTGTTTCTTTTGGGATT
>JAUZSX010323344.1:0-11509 GCA_034780655.1 Idiosepius hallami | reverse complement strand
CGGTGATTAGAGAAAACCCGTTCCTTTTATGTGAAAAAGGGGTCGAGGCTATTTATTCCGTGAAACGGCACTCTTGCTCATTTTGTTTTGCTTTGCGAAAATTTCAGACCATAAATTATTTATTAGATATCATATTTTCTTGGTAGAGCACCAACCCAAGTTAGGCACAAGGCCATTTTTATGTGCTCTATATACCTGGTTTTTTTTTTCAATTCAGTGTTACTCTTCACCTAGATGAGTTGCTCTCCCGAGTTAACGAGCCCCGAAAAAATACTCAATTTAATCTTAAACGCATCATTTAAGCCTTTATAACATTTTATTTTATCGATAAGTGGAATTATTTCTACTGGGTTGACCAAAACTTACTGACCTTAAAAGTAACTATCAAAATAGAATATTATATACACTTGGTGAGCACCAACCCAAGTTTGGCACAAGGCCTTTTTTACGTGCTTTTACCCGAGCTTTTTACATTCAGTGTTACCCTTCACCTAGATGAGATGCTCTCCCGAGTTAACGAGCCCTATCTGCCGAGGCAGCTATAGGTGAATAAAAGGGTTTTGACTGAGATTTGAACTCGCGTACTACGATTCCAGAGCCCAAGCTTTTACCAATGCTCCACCGTCACTGACTAAATTATTTCAAACCATAAATTATTTATTAGATATGTGTGTATGTGTGCGCATCTGTTTTCTGCCTCAGGGAGGCCTCTACCAAACTACTTGGCCAATTTTTGGTCTAGAGACTTGAAATTTATAAGATTATTGCTATAATCTTAAAAAGAATTTTAGTTTTTCTTTTCAATATTTTAAATTCCATTTTTTATTAAAGTTTGGTATACTTAGACAGAATATTGTTATTCAGACACGTTTCATTAAAAAGAATTTTAATTTTTTTTTCAATATTTTTAATTCAATTTTTTATTAAAGTTTAGTACACATAAAATATCGTTATTCAGACATGTTTCATTAAAAAAGAATTTTAATTTTGTTTTCAATATTTCTAATTCAATTTTTTATTAAAGTTTTGTATACTTAGGCAGAATATCGTTATTTAGACAAGTTTTATTAAAAAGAATTTTAATTATGTTTTCAATATTTTTAATTCAATTTTTTTTATTAAAGTTTTGTATACTTAGACAGAATATCGTTATTCAGACATGTTTCATTAAAAAGAATTTTAATTTTCTTTTCAATATTTCTTATTCAATTTTTTATTAAAGTTTAGTATACTTAGACAGAATATCGTTATTCAGACATGTTTCATTAAAAAGAATTTTAATTTTTTTTATTTCTAATTCAATTTTTTATTAAAGTTTAGTATACTTAGGCAAAATATCATTTGTTCAGACATGTTTCATAAAAAAGGATTGATATTTTTCTTATCAATATTTTTAATTAAAACAAAAAAAATGAAATTCTTTTTTCAATCCAATGAATAATTCAATTTCAATGAATATTGATAATTTTTTTTTAATCCTGATAGGTTTTTGATTCATTTGAAGAAATTGATCTTCCTTTGTCCCAAAAAAAGATGAATTCTCATTCAAGTCACAGAAAAAAGAAACCAAGGTATGATATTTACTCGGTGAGCACCAACCCAAGTTTGGCACAAGGCAATTTTTACGTGCTCATACCAGGGATTTTTACATTCGGTGTTACCCTTCACCTAGATGAGCGGCTCTCCAGAGTTAACGAGCCCCATCTGTCCGAGGCTGCTAAAGTGAAAGTAATGGTTTTGACTGATTTGAACTCGCGTAATACGATTCCAAAACCCGAGCTTTTACCAATGCTCCACCGTCGCTGCCCAATAAATAACAATATATAATGAACGGACGAGTTCATCTTAAGAGGTGTTTCACCCCACAACATTAAGCCAAGGATCTTTGCGGGCCCCTAGGGAGCTTGCCGTTCTCCGCAATTGGAGGGGGGGGGTTACTAAGCATGAATCTTCTATTCTTCAAATGACTGAATTTTTTTTCTTTGTTTTTAAACAGGAAACTCCCAAGATGAAATATTCTGAATACTTAATAGGACTTAATCTATAATTTATTTTATTTTTTTTTATTTTTAATCAACAGAAAGAAAAAGACTTGTTACACCAAGATAAAAATTAAAACGGACAACGCTGGATTCTCGAACATCTCTGGTGGGAATATCACCGACACAACATCAACAAGTGTCCCCAGCAGTTCCATCAACATAAATGAGTTGTTGATCAACCCAGCCAGGAAGGGCAACATCTGCACCCACAAAAGAAACAACCCTGAATCTTTGTCGATGGATTGGGAAAACCAGATTATGGAATCCATACGCAACCCTATAAGCCCTCCATGGATGCATGAAGTCGATCCTTTCATTGGCTTTGCTACAAATTATTTCTTTTCAATGCAAGGACGGATTTGATCTGCTTTCTTATATGGCTTAAGATTTGAATTTTTCTCATTTTTTAGATACTAAATGACAATTATAATTATTTGGACTTTAATTTGCATCTTCATTGTTGTATATAAAATGTTTCTTTAATTGTTCAAATTTTTTATGTACGGTTTGATTTTTAGAATTATTTGGATTTAAATTGCATCTTCATTGTTGTATATAAAATGTTTCTTTGATTGTTCAAATTTTTTATATATGGCTTGATTTTTAGAATTATTTGGATTTAAATTGCATCTTCATTGTTGTATATAAAATTTATTTGTTCAATTTTTTTTATATGTGGCTTGATTTTTAGAATTATTTGGATTATAAATCGCATCTTCATTGTATATAATATGTTTCTTTAGTTGTTCAAATTTTTTATATATGGCTTGATTTTTTAGGATTATTTAGATTATAAATTGCATTTTCATTGTTGTATATAAAATGTTTCTTTGATTTTTCAAATTTATTATATATGGCTTGATTTTTAGAATGTGAAGTCAAGGAGCCTTGGCCCCCCCACTCCGTAATTGTTGGATCTACAGGGGTCCTAAGCGTGGCAGTAACCATGATGAATCGTCGGATGATGATAAGTAGGGCTGTGACAAGAATATTCTTTTTATGTAAGCATATTCTTTTTTAAAAAATATTCACTTAAGAAAAAGCATATACATTTCAAAAAGAATATTCTTTTACAAAAAGCATATTCTTTTTTTCCAAAGAATATGCTTTTAACTTTTTTAAAAATGCTTTTTGTTAAAAGCATATGAAAAGTAAAAAAGAATATGCTTTTAACAGAAAGCATATTCTTAAAAAAGAATACTCCCGGGAAATAAAAGCATATTCTTTTTTAAAAACAATATTCCCTAGAAAAAAGCATATTCTTAAAGAATATTTCCAGAGAATATAAAGCATATTTTAAAAAGAATATTGTCACAGCCCTAGTAATAACTCGTCTACATCAGTGGAGAATCACTAGCACTAGAGTTTAGACTAACATGTAGTACTTATCCTAAATATTGTGAATTTGTTTTGAAAAAAGACAATAGGCTAAAAATCTGTTCAGGTGTACAAACATTTCATCACCCAACATTTAATCACCCAACTGGTTGTCATGGACATATAATCACTAAGTATTTAATCCCAGTTTTTTCATCATATGGATACTTTATCACCAGACAAGAGACATTTAATCATACTTTCAATAAATAATAATAATAAATAATTATCATCATCATGGGGTTATTAATTAGGATCAATCCATGGAGAGAAAGTTGGTATTTTGATGAGTGTAGTATGCTAGGAAGATGAATGAATATAACTATTATGAGAAGTGAATGGATCACGAAAGAGTCTAGTTAGGGTTAAGTAATAGTGTAAGACCAGCCCGTCTAGTTCTATTCCCCCTCCCCAACGGCCTTGTGCCCTATTTTGTATTTTGCAAAACAAATATAAAACTATATATTTACCTTCAGCAATTTGCCAAGACGAGGCTCATTAACTTGGGAGAGTAATTTGTTTAGGTATTATCCATGACACCTACTTAAAAACCAGGAAGATCGATTTATATACTCTTTGTCGTATAATTTTGTACATGTGTAGAAAAAATTATCATTTTATAACAATGCAAATTTCTGAATAAAATGTTTGGAATTTAGCTTTTTGTTTCCATAACCTTTTGGATTGTAGTTTTGCTAACCTAAAGTAAGAGGTGTTTAAAATATATTCAAATATATTACTAAAATAGGTTTATTTAAAAAGATTTATAAGTGGTTTAAATTTTTGATCAGGAGAGCTGGAAGTGTCTATCGACCAAAGCATTGCTAATGATAAAAAAAATGGTAAACTATCCAAAAGCTGAATAAAAATTTAATTGATCCGGAAATTAGGATTCTTTTAAAATTTTAAATTGTAAATATTTCAATTGTTTAACAAGTTGTTGGATATTGTTAGCTATTTCTAATATATCCAGAGAGAAAATTAAATAAGTTTTTTCTTGTTTTTTTTTTTTTAAACAAAGTTATAAAAATAATTTTTAAAACTAATTTGCTTCAAGTTTGTGCTAGATTATATGATATGACCTCTCATGTTTACTTATTAACCTAAATTAGGTAATTTTGTCTTCAATCATCTTATCATTTGTGGCAAATTTCTTATCTAATAAAAAGATATATGCCTGTCTTTACTTCTAAGATTCTTTGGCAATAGATAGGATTAACCCTGTAAGATCTAAGGCTCTCATGCTAAATCCTCAACGACGGATGTAGCGGATGATTTCTACAATGACATATCGGCACTGAAGGCGGTTGAAGGCTGCAACAGAGGATGGTCTCCAGTCGTCGTGGTTATCCATGCCATTGGAACAAGGTCATCCATTGCCAAGGACTGCAGGTACACCAGTCTCCCTACGTTAAAAGACATCACGCACAGGCGTCCTCCCAAAAGGAGGACAGTCATAATCGACCACGAGTGACCGCCGATGATGACGATGAAATCTACACAAAGACACATATATTTATGTATATTAATCTGTAGATTGAGATTGCTTATATTTATAACTAGAGTGCTCAATATCATTGATAGAGTATGTTAATTAACGTAGACACGGACTCAACGGCCTCCGGTGATTGTCAGTTTATAGAGACGTGGACGGAACAACTTTGATTCGAACTCGCGTATTACGGTTCTGAAGTCTTATTGCCTATCCACGGGGCCATTTTGACCACCCCAAAACGCATTCTTAAGGTCTGGTACACGTTTTTATTTCCAGAGAGTGACACATAGAAGAAATTGAAAAAAAAACAAACAAATAAATAAATATATAAATAAATGAACAAAAATATATCAGTCATTATTAGAAGAGGAATGATAAACCTTGTAAATTATGTACCGAATAACCTTGCCTTAGGTAACGTCTATTAACCAGCTTTTACAGACTGTGAGAAATTCAATTTTAAACAGGTTACCAATGAAGAGCCCTTAGGCAGTAAGATAGTAAGTGCATAAGTTATTAACCTAAAGCTGGAAGTAGGCTAATATATGTCTTATTGTATCATTTACGTTAGCCAGAGTATATCTGCGCTCATACGCTTCTATAAAAATAGACAAACACGATTTAAGTGTTGGCAATCACAGACCAAAAGAATATTCAAAAGCGTTGCACTAACCATGTTTTTGTTTTAGATAACTGCAAAAGAAAATACAATTTGTGGACAAAAACCTGACGCAGGAAATTCACGGTTAGATAATAGAATTGTAACACGTGAGATCAGGCAGAAACCATATCGCTTCTCTAATATTGAGTCTAATTAACTTTGTTTGGGTATGAATCATATTTCCTGCACCTATAGTGCATCTAGTGATTTTTGGAGAGGGCTTTGGGTAACGAACGATGTTTATTAAAAATCGTTATTATCGGCTTAAAGGCAGAAAATGCTGACGTTTCATTAAAAAATAAAAAACAATCCCCCAAAATTGTTAACGTTGTAATGAAAATAAATACCCTTTTAAGTGAGTAAAAAGGTTTTATTTGACATAAAACACAACCAGTAGAAAGAAATATTCAAACGAATATTAATAGTAGAAAGACGCATTATTTAAACATATGCGACACATGCGTATTAACACTACACATCATCATTATTATCACAACAAAAGTGGTAAATGCTTTACTCCAGAAATATGATTTATACTCGGGTAAGCACCAAACCAAGTTTGGCACAGGGACGGATTTACGTGCTCCTATTCCCAGGTTTATTGTAATCAGGGTTGCTCTTCTAGTTGAGTTACTCTCATTGAGTTAACGATTCTCGTCTGCCCGGGTTTTTGGAATCAGTCTTATCCTTTCACCTAGATGGGTTACTATCTCAAATTTAATGAGTCACATTTGCCCGAGGCAGCTGAAACTGATTATAATAGTTTTGAATTGAATTTGTACTCGTCTATAACGATTCAGGAGCCCAAACCTTCTACCTCCTTTTATAAAGAATGTCCCAAATTAAACAAAACTCATTAATTTGATTACCATTTATCACTAAAACAAAATATGATAAAAATATTAATATTTTCTCTGCGCTATCAATTCTGACGAGTAAAAGGTAAAACTGGTGGACACCATCAGGACTCAAACCACAGATCCACATATTGACTTCATTATTTTTATCATGAAATTCTGATATTTTACTCACAAAGGGATTTGCGCAGCATAGAGTATTTTCTGTTTTGTTCTTAATCATTAAGACTTGGAATGAAAACTATTTTCAAACTAGTCATTTTTTAGTGAAATTAACAGTAGTTAGATAAGAAAAACAATAACTTAAACCAAAACAAAAAATTCAAATAATCAATATCTTAACAGCTAATTTATACTCAGTGAACAGAATTATTAAAGATTTTCTTTTATCAAATCCCCGATATCTTAGGAGTATTTATACCAACCTATTTTAAATCTTTTAGATATGCTGCTAAATTTTTAGACATTTCAATGGTAATACTGATGCTCAAATTCAAGTCAGTCTGTTATGTTCACTTTCGCATAAATACCTTAGAATTAGTTATTACTGTCCCAGTTCCTTCTAATTAGTAAGGCTGTTTTTTAGCAAACCAACAACTAAATCATAATTGAGACAGATTATTTGTCATACATTTTGAGCAGTAAAGGAGTCCAAAATAAATATTTGATAAAAACAAGAGAATACGGATATACATTTAAATAAGGCGGATATTCTATTAAATTACATACTAGGCAATATTTATCATTTTATTCAGCAACTGAATTCGTTGAAAACATGTAGGTTAACCCTAACCCTTTAGGTCAATTTCACTGAGGATTTTTTATTTTGTTATTTACAGTTAAGACGCAAAAAATAATGTCAATTGAAAACCAATGCATTCTTATGACCATACGATTTTTTCAAACTTCAGGTATTATACATCTACTAGTATTAAATATTAGAAAAAAATCTTTAATAAAAACATAATGAAAATGAATATTATAGCAGTCTACAAAAATCTGAATTGTAATTGATCAAATTTTAGGACGAACTTGGCCAAAACTTCCACCTCTAATTTAATTATCAAGATTAAATTAATGATGTAATTAAGGGAACAAAATTTTACCAACGAAAATATACAGAAAGACTTCTGTTAAAAAAATTACGTTTTCACAGTTCATTAAAAATAGCTTTTTGCGATAACAACACCGTCTATGTATGAAGCTTAACTTTAAGCATAACGATGTCGTAATTAATTTTGTTAAATTGTAATTCTTTAAGAAGCAAATATAATTCTAACTATCTATAATTCATAACTAAGTCATGTGTTTATTTATATTTTTGTATTTATCGTAGGTGAGGCGGTCGATGTGGCTCAGTGGATAGACAATCGGACTTCATAACCGTTCTACGCGGGTTCGCATCCAACTTGTTCCGTCTACATTTCCCTTGGGAAAGGTATGAAGCCAAATCTTCCATCCAATTATGGGTTAGATAGTGCAAGACCTCAACGGTAGATGTGGTGGATAACGTCCACAGTGACACAACGGCACTGAAGGTGGCTGAAGGCTGCAACAGTGAATTGCCTCCAGTCGTCGTTGTTCTCTCCATGCTATTAGAACCAAGCCCTCCACTGCCAAGGTGCATCAGTTTCCCCATGTTGAAAAACATCACGCACAGGCGACCTCCCGAAATGGTCCACAAGAACCAAGACAGAGGACAGTCATACTCAATCACGAGTGACCGCCGATGATTTATCGTACACCGCTCTGAAAATGAAAGGCTAAAACTCATTTCAAAACCTGAAAAGCTAATTACATGACGATACCGGCTCTAAACCACTGATGGCTTATAAGTAGCTTGTGTATACAGAATTCAGGTGAAGTATAGGAAGGCAACTTCCAAGCAAATTTCTCCAAATAAATTTGAGATGATATATATACTTAGTAGAGCACCAAATCAAGCTTGGCGTGCTCATTACATTCTCAGACCATTTTTAATCAGTTTTATCCTTTACTTAGATGAGGTACTCTCATGGAGTTGACGGTTCTCATCTATCACCGAGAGAGAAAGCAAAAAGTGAATGTGAAGTCTTAAACTAGTATAATACGATTCCAGTGTCTATGTTTTTAGCACTCAGCCACCTTCGTTGCTAAAATAAATAAATATAGATATATGTTGTAGATACAGAAACTCTCTTGATAGTAATGGTCAGCAGTCGATATATTACTAGCATGCAAAGCGTTAAGCCGTTGTCCTACACCTAACTGGCTTGGCAAGTTACCCAGAGATGAATTTTAGGGGCTGGAAGGCATCAGTGAGTAAACAATAGAATAAGGACCAACAAACGAATGACAGAGGATCAATATTCGATTCTCAGATAAAACAATCATCAAATTGTTCAGAATCGAATGAAATCGGTGACTTTAGTTGATTGCGTCAATAGTGAAGAATTTGTTCCTTCTTGTAGAAGATTAACGCCCAAAGAGAAATGACCCAGATGAGTAAAGGTTAACTATAACGAAGGTAAACTTGGACTGCAATGCAGTTATGCTTAAACGTATGTTAGCCTGTTAAACATTCATAATAATGTGTGAAGGTCTCCTTAGACATAAATTTAAAGAATATTTCCTATATAAAAAAAGTTACCACAATCAGAGTTGACCTCATTTAAATGATTTACTTATGGCATTAAATCTTTCCATCAGCATACTCTCTCTGTTGTTCTCCCTCTGTATGTTTCTTTCTTTCAAAGTCAAACGAGCTCAAAAAAAATAGACACACACACGCGCGCGCACACACACACACACACACATACACACACACACACTTACACACACACACACACGCACACATACACACACACACACACTCAGAGACAAAAATAAATATACCTCAGCCTAAATTAGAAAAATAAACTCATGTTATTGGCTGTAGGTGCATCAGTCTCCCCACGTTTAAAGACATCACGCGCAGGCGTCCTCCCGATAGAACCTCCGGGGACCAAGATGGAGGAGGGTTATGCTCGACGATGTGTGACCACCAATGATGGTGTGTGTGTGTGTGATTCGTTTTTTCAATTTTCATTCGTAACTGCTGTAATATAATAAAATAGTTTTATTGACATTATCCTTTACACATTTTTTAATTGATATATTTCATTCAATTGTACCTGGCACAAAGCCACTACCGTATCTTGAATAATGACTTCTTCTCTTCCAATTTCATCACGGATTTCGCTGTATGAAATAGAGCCAAATTCATTCCCTACGCAACAACTTTCAGCTGTTGCTTTCTCTCCTATTCAAAACAGTATATTTTACACTAAACGACCTCAAAACTTTTTTTCTCAAAAATAATAATCCGTCATGAAAAGAGCTCGCAGATATACGTGAGAATAAATATATATTTTTTCAATCTCTATTTCTCTTTATTATTTAATAAAATCAATAAAATAAATATTTTTCAAATGTTGTTATGTTTTGCCCTCTTCTTCAAATTCAAATTTTTCTAAGTGTGTATTTTTTGGTATCTTATTTTGTATCTTAATATTTCTATTTAAAAATAATTATTATTTCAATTCCAAATGACTTATTTTGTTTGTTTTATAGGAAAAACTTCAGGACTTTCTGACGCGATAAAATCAGCTCTAGGAAGAATAACTACAGATGACAGTGACAAAAAATATCAGCCAAAAGAATTAAATGTCTTTAATTCATAAACAAGATAGCAAAATGAAATTTTATTTTCCCTGCAGAAATAGAAAACCAAAAAGAATTTAAACAAATATTTCAGGATCTACAACTACTATAAAAATTACATAGTGTGTTTGTCTGTCTGGAGAACAGTCTCTATCAAATTATTTTGCCTATTTTTTTCAAGAGATTCGAAATTTGATATATAGGTTTATTAGACTTGTGAAAAAAAACTATTTGTTTTTCAGCGGGAAAAAAATAAATGCTAATGTGTCAAAGTTGAAATAAATGGATGGTTGCTTGCCCGTAGCGTTGGCTGCGTGGGGGCTAATGTTTTCATTGGTTTATGAAACTAATTGCAGTGTAAAAAAATAAATTTTGAACATACATTTATTACGAGAGTCTCTTTAGAAAGAAAAAATAAAAATTAGATTAATTAATTAAAAAGAAAAAAAACGTATCAAAATTAGCGAATAAAGAGTATCCAAGCAAACCAGGTCCTCCTCTGACAAAGGGTTGGTGTGGTGGCTGCAAGTTCATCAGTCTCCTCACGCTAGAAAACATCACGCGCAGGCTTTCTCCTGAAAAGAAACCCAACCACTCATCAGAAGGTCCACAGGTACCAAGACGGAAAACAGTCATACTCGACTACGAGTTGGGCAGCGACGTTGGAGCATTAGTAAAAGCTCGGGCTCTGGAATCTTAATACGTGAGTTCAAATCCCGGTCAAAACCATTGCATTCACCTTTAGCTGCCCCGAGCAGATGGGGCTCGTTACCTCGTGAGAGCAGGTCATCTAGGTTAGGGGTAACACCGAATGTAAAAAGCCCTGGTAAGGGCACGCAAAAATGGCCTTGTGCCAAACTTGGGTTGGTGCTCACCAAGTAAATATAATACTCAACTACGAGTGATCGATGATGATGACACACACGAGGGTCGTTAAAAAAAATAATGCAAATTTTTTAAAGTTACTTTTTAAAACTTGAGTAACGAAGACGGAAGTATTAACATTTATTTATTATTAACATGCTTCAGAATTAATTTTTCTATATTTTCAGCACAATTCTCTATGTAATTTTGTGGGTGATGATCAAGTCCGTTTGTTTTTGTGCTTGGAAGAGACTGTGACTCTCATCTCTGTCACCACTCTAAAATCGGGGAAGCTAACTCCTGAACACCGACAGAAGAAGACCCGACTTTCGAGAGGTTGATCCATAGGTCAATGGTTAGGTCGTCGGATCGGCATTTTGTCGGTTCACATTCGGTCCTTACTGGAGGAAGACTGGTTTCTTAACAATATTCACCTGGAATATAGTGTTATAAACCGTGAACAACGAAACTGAGCAGTAGACAAAATGCAAAATTATCTTTATTAAGTATATTTAATGATAATTTTTCAATC
>JAUZSX010323333.1:0-11509 GCA_034780655.1 Idiosepius hallami | reverse complement strand
CTGGTCAGTGGTTAGATGGGTGACCATTTAAGAATACCAGGTACTGTACAAGAGCAAGTAACAAACCTGCACACGGTGTCCCTGCTACTCCTTTCGAGGAAATTAATTGTTACACCACGCACATCACTGTGCGATACGATATGAATAAACGACCGTTATTTTTCAAGAAATGTAACCTCAATGAATTGATACATTCATTTGGTAGATAAAAAAAAATGTTGGAAAGAGAAACGACAAATCCAAACCAGTTTTCAATAAATTAATTTTGTATGATTTCACACCACGTGTCGCTAGTCAATTTGTTTCCATTTATGAAGCGAGACTCAATTAGTTTAATTATTTTGATGTTTATTTATTTTAATTTTGTATCGCTTGTCGCACTTGAATTAGCTATAATTGTTGTAATCGTTCATCTCCTAGGGGTCCCCGAGGTTCCTAGATTGGTTTCATTTCTGAGTGAGTGACTTTAAGACTAAAATTTATTTACCTGTCGTTTCAAACGATGGATAGATAGAGAGAAAGAAATATAGATAGATAGATAGATAGATAGATAGAGAGAAAGAAATATAGATAGATAGATAGATAGATAGATAGAAACGTAGATAGATAGATAGATAGATAGATAGATAGAGAGACAGAGAGAGACAGAGAGATGTAGATAGCTAGAGAGAAAGAAATATAGATAGATAGATAGATAGAAACGTAGATAGATAGATAGATAGAGAGAGAGATGTAGATAGCTAAAGTAATATAGATTGATAGATAGATAGAAACGTAGATAGATAGATAGAGAGAAATAAATTTAGATAGATAGATAGATAGATAGAAACATAGAAAAAGAAGATACATTTAATAGATAGAGAGAGAGGGAGAGAGAGAGAGATAGATAAATGTATAGAGTCCATTTTAAGGCGTGAATGCAATATGGACTCATAGATAGATAGATAGATAGACAGAGAGACAAATTTATAGATAGATAGTTAGATAAATAGAGAGATAGATTGAATGATAGATAGATAGATAGATAAAGAGATATAGAGATAGATATATAGATATATAGACAGAGAGACGGGTATATTGATAGATAGCAAGAGAAAGAGATAGATAGATAGATATATAGATAGATAGAGAGACAGATCAATACATATTTAGAAAGATAGATAAATTGATAGATAGATAGATAAAGAGAGAGAGAGAGAGAGAGATAGATAGTATTTGTATACAAGTGTGCATTGTTTGTTTTTGTGTGTGTGTGTCTGTGTGTTTGAGAATGAATGTTTTCTTGAAGTTATTATTTTAAAAAATTCTCTGTAATTTGAAACAAAAATTTAACTATGATGTCCCGCTTTTAAAAGACTAAAAATACTTGGTTTTGAATTTGATATTGATAAATGTCTTTCTTAGTTAAGACAAGAAAATGTAGTAGTAAATAATATTGATTTAATTGATAGTATATTTATTTAATGGTATATTTATTTGATATTATATTTATACATTGGAATAGCAGACTCAACAATCCTACAAAAAAGGTTTCTATCACATAGCTTATATCATGGGTATTTAATAGAAAAAAATTAAATAAAGAATATATACATATATGTATACAGAAAGAGTAAGAAAAAGACAGAATTGAAACAGAAGTGGAGATGTAGGAATAAGAGAATATAGAGGTTTAGATTGATAGATAGATACATAGATAGATAGATAGATAGATAGATAGATAGATAAAGAGAGAGATAAAGAGAGAGATAATTAAATATATATATAGATGGATAGATAGAGATAGATAGATAACTAAATAGATGTATATAGAGAGAGATCGAGAGATAGATAAATTAATAGAAAGATAGATGGTTAAATAGATAGATAAATAGATGGAGGGATGAATAGCTAGACAGATAGATAGATAGAGAGACTCAGAAAGATTGATAGAAAGATAATAAGATTGATAGATAGGAAGGTAGATAGATACATAGTAAAACTGATATCAGAGAGAGAGGGGTAGCAAGAGATAGATAGATAGATAGATTGAAATAGAGAGAGAGGGGGGAGACAGACAGACAGACAGATAGATAGATAGATAGATAGATAGATAGATAGATAGATAGATAGATAGATAGATAGATAGATAGAGTGAGTGAGAGAGAGAGAGATAAGACAGAGACTGAGGCAGATAGGCAAAAAGATGGATTGATAGATGTATATTTCAACAACAAATGTGATAACAATAGTTAATCCTAACAATTAATTATTTTGGTAATTGTTTTGCATTACAAAATATCTGTGAAGCCAAGAGGCCTTGTGGCCCCTAAGGAGCTTGCAGCCCCTTCCCCGCAATTGTGGGGTCTGTGTGGGCCCTAGGCATGGTCCTGACTGTTGCCTTCATCGTCATGGTTGTTGCTTCAACAAGTTTCAGCCAACGATCCTTCTGGTCTTCATCAGGATCCAGGTTTGTTCGTTTGTTTGTTTTACGGCATATCAACCTTTTTAGGTAATGTAATGTCGAGAACAATCATTTTTTTGATAAACGTTTTTTTACAGGTTTTTTTTAATATTTAACACAATATGCACTATTTAACCCACAGCTGGAGGGAATGTAGAGATTCGTACCGTTTCTGCGTGTATTCGTTCAATTATGAATCTAAATTGAACGACTATTTACCCACTAGGCCAAGTGAAATTCCGCTATTACTATCGTAATTATCATTAGTGTTTGAATTATTACTAGAGTAATTATTATTGGTGTGTATATTATTAATTTTATAATTATGATAATTATTATTCAATTTCTGTATATCTACTCATAGAATTATTATTAGAGTAATTATTATTAGTGTGTATATTATTAATTTTATAATTAGGATTATTATAGCAAAATATCTGTTTATCTATGCAACAACCGCAACTACACAAACTGTGCAATATAAGACTACCTCAAAGTTCAAACTATTGGAGTTCCACGTTATAAACCTGAATTTAGCACCCATTCATTAGTTGGGAACCCTTCTCTACTTTGGACTACTTTAAATTCCTTACTTTTTGAGTTCTACTGTAGAAACCTCAATGCAGTAATAATCCATTAGTTTGGAATCATCCTCTACTTTGGACTACTTTAAAGTTCCAACTTTTCGAGTTTTGCTTTATAAGCCTCAATGCAGTAAGAATCAGTTTGGAATCTTCTTCTACTTTGGACTACTTTAAAGTCCAAACTTTTCGAGTTCTGCTGAATAAACCTGAAAGTGGCACCCATTCATAAGTTAGAAATCCTCCTATACTTTGGAGTACTTCAAAGTCCTTTTCAAGTTCTCCTGTATAAATCTTAATGCAGTAATCATTTATTAGTTTAGAATCCTCCTCTACTTTGGACTACTTCAAAGTCCTAACTTCTCGAATTCTGTATAAACACAAATTTGGTAACCATTCATTAGTTTGGAATCCACCTCTACTTTGGACTACTTCAAAGTCTTAACTTTTCAAGTTCTACTGTATAAACATAAATTTGAGACTCCTCCATTAGATTGGAATCCTCCTCTACTTTGGACTACTTTAAAGTCCTTACTTTTCGATTTCTTCTGTTTAAAGCTAAATGTGGCATCCACTCATTAGTTAGGAATCCTCCTCTACTTTAGACGATTTCGAATTCCGATTTATTGTAATTCTAGCGCATAAATCTAAATTAAGCGTCCATCCATAAGTTTCTAATCTTTTATTACTTTGGTCTACTTTAAATTCCAAACTATTGCAGTTCTATTGGAACATGGAAAATGTATTGGCCCTAAAAAAAGCATTTTAGCATGAATTATAAGACAGCCGTTGTCTTCGTTGCATTTAATGTAGACATTTTAGTGATGGTCATAAAGTAAAGCAGGCTTAAATCAAGTAAACCTATACTTAATCTTCCTGTAAATAGTTGATATATATTTACAGAGAATAGATAACAAGGTTAATGGTAATTTTAATTTCCAGTTCAAGATAAACAGAAATGTTTATTTCTAATCCCAGATTGCCACCCGTCTCCCACCTGAATCAACAAAGAAGACCGGCCCCTTCATCTTTCGTCGACGATAGGAGAGACATGGGGAAATAAACACAGAGAGTTGATCCTGGGGATTAGGTTGCACACTATTGGCTCACGTAAACCCCCGCTTTCCATCTCACGTGGCTTTTTGAAGGGATGTATATCGGCAGCGACCCACAAGAAGTCAAGTGGTTTCATTATAAATAACATTTGCGTCGAATGACTCTGAAGAGCCAGCTGCGATATTTTAGTAAACAAATAGACATAAAGGATTTTTTTTTAATTCACTTGCATTAACTACTTGTCCCGTTTGATTAATTGATTGGTTTTTACGGCATATCCACCTTTTCGGTCATTTAATGCCAAAACAATCTTTCAGTGGTTTCATTATAAATAACATTTGCGTCGAATGACTCTGAAGAGCCAGCTGCGATATTTTAGTAAACAAATAGGCATAAAGGATTTTTTTTTAATTCACTTGCATTAACTACTTGTCCCGTTTGATTAATTGATTGGTTTTTACGTAATATCCACCTTTTCGGTCATTTAATGCCAAAACGATATTTCTCTTTTTTTTTTTGTCATTACATTGTTTTGTATAATACAAGATGTATTATTTAATTCATAGCTCAAACATACAGACACTTGGACGCAAACAAATACAGAAAGACGCGTAGTAACGCACAGGCGCATAAACAATTACACACAGACATTCATTTCGATTGATTTATTTTATATTTTTATATTTAAAAATCTAAACAATTACTCCAAATAGTTTCATTTTATTCTAATTTAATGTAAGCAAACATTACAGGACTTAAATTTTAAAAATGTCTAAGTAATGAGAAGTCCGAGTGATGAATTGTCAACATGATGAAAAAGCGGCTGAAGGTATAAGGTTTAAGGTTTTAAAGGCGTTGTTTATAATGTTTGGAAATATTTCGAAATTAAAATTCCATTTTCAAACCAGTGGCTGAAGGTATAAGGTTTAAGGTTTTAATACAATTGTATAGTCAGAGCTTTTACCAATGTCGCCTATGTAGAGTGAATAAGTTTGAAAAATTGTAGTTTTATTTAAATATTTTTTATATAAAAATTTTCGCATACGAGGGGTAGGTCGAAATTTTGTACGCATACCTACTCTGGGGGCAATTTATTTACATTGCCTTATTAAGAAAAACAACTAAATTTTCTTTGGACATTATTTTTTTTTATTTATTCTTTTTATATTTGTTTTCTTTTTTGTTTTTTTTTATCAACTATATTTGATTTAAAACATATTTTGGTAAAATGTTTGTTTTTGCGCGCTATTTTTTTTTTTTTTCTCCGAGCTAAAATATTCTAGGTTTATTCAACTTCATAATTAGGAAGTCATGTGAAATCAAAATAAGGGAGATTTTAAGAAATGTGGATTAGAGAAAGATAAATAATAGTTTGGGAGTGAAAATCTTGTTTGCTTGAGGCTAGTGTTTGCTGAAGCCTATTTGGGACAGTGGATGAGCAGTCGGACTTTGGAATCGTAGTACACGAGTTCGAGTCCCAGTCGTTTCCTTCACGTCCACACTGTGGACTAATACCCCAAGGAAAAGTTAAAAAAAATCTCCCTATTTACAACAGCTCTGCCTTAAATAGCTAACCCTAACCCTTCTAAAATAAGATAAAATACGTCATATACCCAATACATGCACTCGAGAATGAGCTAATACCCTTGGTACAGGTTAAATCTCCACTTAAATTTCTTTATTTTTTTAAGAAATGAACTGCAAAAATAAACGTTCTCGGTATTAAATGACCTAAGATTGATATACTGCAAAACAAAACAATCAGGTTTGAGGAGTCGACTTATCTGTGGGTGGCCTTATCCTTTGAAATATGTGGTAGCAACATTTTTTTTTTCGAATTCTCTTTGTTCCAAAACACAGTTCTAATGACACTTGACCTTTTTGGTAAATTTTACCCTTTGACATTGTCAATTCCAGTGATCCAATTTGGTTTCCATTCCCCCCCCCCTTATTATGAGCAAAGCTTCCATCACAGTTTTTGGTATTCGGTATGACGACAAGGGATTGACTTACTGTGCGGGAACAAAAGAGCAAAAGTAGACGACGGAGGAGAGGTCGACGTTGAAAAACTCGAGTAAAAAAAAATCACTCGAAATTGGAGATGAAGATATCACGAGGGTACGGAGAATACGGACGACACAAAAGTGCAAATGTTCACATTAAACACATTCCACCAAATCTATCTCTTAGCTCGTCCCAAAAATTCGTAAACAATTTTACTTTTCTAATAAAAAAAAAAAAAAAAATATGATAGCAGTGACAAAAAACAACAAAAATTATTCCCCAAAATAACATCTCCAAAATATATTCCTTCAAGTGTTTGCGAACTTTTGGGACGAGCTAAATATATAAGTTTTGGCTGTCGCAAAAGTTCTTAAATCACATTATCACGCTTATATGTTAAAATATTGCGTTGGGCGGCAAGATCCCTTGGGGCTACAAGGACCCCTGACTTTTTAGATCTTTTTTAATACATAAAATTGACCACAATAATTACTCATTAGGATTAAGTAGAAAATCATTATTACACTTATATGGTGAAATATTATATTTACTTGGTGAACACCAAACTAAGTTTGGCATAAGGCCATTTTTACATGCTCTTACCCGAGCTTTTTATATTTGGTGTTACCCTTCACCTAGATGAGCTGCTCTCCCGAGTTAACGAGCCCCATCTGCCTGAGCTGCTAAATGTGAATGCAATGGTTTTGACTGGGATTTGAACTCATGTACTATGATTCCAGAGCCCTAGGTTTTACCAATGCTCCACTATTGCTGCCGAATATATTATCTCTCTGTCTATCTTTCTCCATATATTTGTATATGTATGCGGGGGGGGGAGCTGCAAGCTCTCTAAGGCCACTGCAAGCTCTCTAGAGGCCACTAGGCTCGTTGGCTTTGCAGATCTTTTATAATACATAAAAATTACCAAAATAATTATTCATTAGGATTAAGTAGAAAATCATTATTACACTTATATGTTGAAATATACATCTATTCATCAGTCTCTCTCTGTTAGTCACTCTAAATATATATTTGTACATGTATGTATATATAGACTTTGATGCCTATAGTATGTTGAGGGTGTGCAAGTTGCCTATTTAGGGTAAAGGGGCCGCACTGTGGCTAAACACGGCACTGGTAATGATCTTTATATTTATTCGTAAAGATACAAATTTGGCTCAAGACCGATTGGGGTGGGGGAAGTTGCTAGTCGGGCTGGTCATACATCTACCACCTTAACTAGACTCTTTCGTGACCCATTTGCTTCTCTTATGATCTGGACATTATCTTGTAAAAATATTTAAAAGGTAAGCTACATACTCTAAAAGCAACAAGATCTTGTAGACCACAAGTAGGTCACATAATATAAAAGAGTCATAATCTTGTGGGACATATTCTAACGGGTTGGAAAATACTATAAAAGAGTCATGATCTTGTAAAAAACATTCAAATAGTAGGCCACATATTCTAAAAGCGATGAGATCTTGTAGACCACAAGTAGGTCACATAATATAAAAGAGTTATAATCTTGTAGGAAATATTCTAACGGGTGGCAAAATACTATAAAAGATTCATGATCTTGTAAAAAAAACATTCAAACGGTAGGCTATATACTATAAAAGAGACATATTTTTGTAGACCGCATCCAGAAAGCTAGATTACATTCCTCAGAGCTCTAGGCAAAAGGGTAAAACATTGGAACAATGTTAATAACTCAGAGACGGTAATGCAAATGGTTGGTAATTAAACGGGTTGAAAAAATAAACCGTATGCCACATTAACAGTTCAAAATTCACAACTTCTACTTGGTTGGAGATGAAATAAATAACTATCTACAAACCGACCTCAATCTCCAAACCTCCTCAAGCAAAATAACTGGCTTGTTTAAGCTGAACACTACCACTTGCATTTTAGTTGTCCATGACTGTCACATTTCTTTTCTTTCTCTTACAGTAGAACTCCTTTTCTATTACAGTAGAACTGCAATAGTTAGAACTTCTAGGCAGCTAGAGTAGCGCAGTGGAAAAAGCATGGACTCTGAAATTGTATTAAACGAGTTCAAATCCCAGTAAAACCATCACATTCACTATTAGATGCCTTGGGCCATGAGTAATGGTGTGAGGATAAAACTGGTTCTTATGGGCAGCGAAGTTGGAGCAGTGGTTCAAGCTTGCACCATGGAATTCTATTACACTAGTTCAAATCCCAGTAAAACTATCACATTCACTTTAAGCTTCCTTTGGCAAATGAGGCTTGTTACCTTAAGGGAGTAACTCATCTAGGTGTAAGGATAAAACTGATTCTAATCGGCAACAAAGGTAGACGAGTGGTTCAAGCTTGGACCCTGGAATTGTATTACACGACTTCAAATTCCTGTAAAAGCCATCACATTCACTTTAAGCTACCTTGGGCAGATGAGGCTTGTTACATTAAGGGAGTAACTCATTTAGACGTGGGGATAAAATTTATTCCAATGGGCAACAAAGGTAGGGGAGTGGATTACACAAGTTCAAATTCCTGTAAAAGCCATCACATTCACTTTAAGCTACCTTGGGCAGATGAGGCTTGTTACCTTAAGAGAGTAACTCATCTAGGTGTAAGGATAAAACTGGTTCCAATTCACAGTGAATGTAGAGGAGTGGTTCAAGCTTGGACTCTGGAATCGTGTTACATGAGTTCAAATCCCAATAAAAGCCATTCACTTGTTACCTTGAGGGAGTAACTCATCTAGGTGTAAGGTTTGGCCAACAAAGTCAGATGAGTGGTTCAAGCTTTGGGTCTGGAATTCTTTTAAATATATATCACAAGTTCAAATCTCAGTGAAAACTATCACATTCACTTTCAGCTGCCTTAGGCAGATGAGGCTCATTACCTTGGGAGAGTAACTTTTCTAAGTGTAAGAATAACACTGATTCCAAACAAATAGGTGACAACCGTCAACTCAGGAGGAGTAACTCAACAGTTAATACAAAACTGTTAATACAAAAACAAAAACCTAGCAACATAAAAATCAGAAAAACAAAAGTTAACAAGCATGAACTCATTTACACCCGATGAAGACTGAAGGTCCACCCAGTCGAAACGTCAGGAAGAAAAAAATAAATATGAAAATCAAGATGAGGACAATTGTCCAAAAAATACTCCTAGAATTAGAAACTCTATTAGCTTGACCCAAAAGTTTATTGTGGAGATTGGTAAAATTCACACAGAGTGAAATAGACTAGTTCTGATAACAGTATCCATGAAATTTAAACAGGTCCTTCTAGTAATGTTAGCTTGAACCAAAAGTTTGAGGATCTTGTTAAGAATTCTTTGATTTAAAGCTGGCTGAATGGTACTTCAATGGTCAAAATTTCTTGAAAAATGGTCTTTATCTTGAGGAATAATATTTGTTTGTTTTTTTTGTTATAATTTGGTGAGTAAAATTTCAAAGTGTTTACAAACTTTTGGGGCATTCTAATATTTATATAGGTTGTCCCAAAAGTATGTAAACACTGAGAGTATTTATTTTGAGGAATAATTTTTGTTGTTTTTTTATTATTACTTGACGAGTAAAATTTCAACACTTTACAAACTTTTGGTACAACGTAATGATGATGTTTGCTAGTTTCAAAATCTTGGGAAAGCATGCCAAGAATTCTGTGATTCAAAGCCGGCTGATCAGAAAGCTTTTCAAATCGATGGCAGAAAGTCTTAGAAATTGATGTTCTTTATTTTGAGAAATATTTTTTTTTGTTTTTTTGTTATTACTTGGCGGCTAAAATTTCGAAGCATTTACATACTTTTGGGTCAACCTAATATCTGTATTGCTCGTCCCAAAAGTTTGTAAACATTGATGATCTTTATTTTGAGGAATAATTTTTGTTGTTTTTGTAATAGACTGGTGAGTAAAATTTCAAATTGTTTACCAAATTTTTTGGACAACCCAATAATAATTTTGATGATACGGACATGAATGCTTGTTTCGTTTCTTTTGGAACAAAAACAAAAACGAATCCTATCAGTTGCTGGAAGAACTTATTGATCTTCCATCTGATTTGATATTGACTATTGATTAAAACTAATCATCTATAAACAAGAAAGAAAGAAAAAAAAACAAGACTGATTGAAAATGAGGGGAAGTTCTGACAAGAAGGGAATAAATATCAAAATAAAGTCCACTGGATTTCGATTGCGAAAAATAAGAGGATCTTTGCTAACCAACAAGGGAGACAATCAACCTAACACATACAGACCCACACACAGGCACTCCTGCACACACAGACACTCCCGCACACACACACAGACACACGTCCCTGCACACACATACACGCGCAGACAGACACAGACACACTCACACACTCCTGTACACACACTCACACACTCCCGTACGCGCACACACGCAAACACGTGCAGACACTCCTACACACACACACTCCTAACACACATTCCCGCACATATACAAACTCCCGCACTTACACACACACACACACACGCACTCCAGCACACACACACACTCCTATACACACACACACACTCCTGCAAACGCACACACTCCTGCAAACGCACACACTCTTGTGCACACACATACACTCTTGTGCACATGCACTCTCGTACACACACGCACACACTCTCGTGCACACACACACACACACACTCTTGTGTGCACACACACACACTCTTGTGCGCACACACACTCTCGTGCACGCGCACACACACACACACACACACACACTCGTGCACATACACGCACACACTCTTGTGTACACACACACACACACACTCTCGTGCACATACACACACACTCTTGTTCGCACGCACGCACACACACATACACTCTCATGCACGCGCACACATACACACACACTCTCGTGCACACACACACACACACTCTCGTGCACATACACACACACACACAGACCCTTGCAAGCCTGAGTTTGTATGCATATAAATCTATTTGTGGAAAGGAATCAAAATAATATAAAGTCGATAAGATTGCAATGAAGTATAAGAGGATCAGAACAGAAGAGAAATGCAAAGAAACTTGTAAATAATTAAATAGATACATACAATATTGCATAGAAATATTTCTATTGAACACACTCTATAGGCATTCTCACTTTTCTAATATTCAATATTATATTGGGCCGCAAGGATAGAGCAGTGGTAAAAGCTTGAACCCTAGAATTGCATTGCACAAGTTCAAATCCCTTTAAAAGCCATCACATTCACTTTAAGTTGCCTTGGACAGATGAGGCTTGTTACCTTGAGGGAGTAACTCATCTAGGTGTAAGCATAAAACTGATTCTAATGGGCAACAAAGGTAGAGGAGTGGTTCAAGCTTAGACCCTGGAATTGTATTACACGAGTTCAAATTCCTGTAAAAGCCATCACATTCACTTTAAGCTACCTTGGGCAGATGAGGCTTGTTACATTAAGGGAGTAA
>JAUZSX010323332.1:0-25034 GCA_034780655.1 Idiosepius hallami | reverse complement strand
TTCTACAAGTATTATTCAGACTGTTGTTCTCATCCTTATCATTGTTATATTCACAATCCTCGGAATGAGGCTTGATGTTTTCTACAAGTATTATTCAGACTGTTGTTCTCATCCTTATCATTGTTATATTCACAATCCTCGGAATGAGGCTTGATGATTTCTACAACTGTTATTTAGACTGTTGTTCTCATCCTTATTGTTATATTCCCTACGTTTCGGCCGATTCGAATTAAGTTCGAAATTCTTTAATTCCCGATTATGATAAGGTTTCTGAGTTCGATCACCTGAAGAAGGTCGAATGGGTAATCAGCTGAAACATGAAAATAACAATGACAAGGATGAGGACAACAGTCTGAATAGTTGTACAAATTTAAATCCACAATGTTAAAATCTAGAACATTAGGCGTGAGAAAGATTTGGATTCTTTAAAAAGAAAAAAAAAGATCAAGGTTAAATGTTTGCAATTAGTTTTTTTTAAGGTAAAGAAAAATATGGAACGCAAAGATTTTTTAATATTTAAAAACTCAACGCAGCATGAATGAACAACAACAACAAAACAGTTGAATTAAGGAAGAAAGTGAAATACCCTTTTTTTGACATATCAACCTTTATGGGTTTTATTAAGGTCTTTTATGATTCAGATCATCTGACAAATTTTTATTCTTGTAGGAATTTAAATATCTTTATTTAAACTTTAAATTTGGGCAGACGTTGGAGCATTGGTAAAAGCTCGGTCTTTGAAATCGTGGTACGCAAGTGCAAATCCCAGTCAAAACGATTACTTTCACTTTAGCAGCCTCAGGCAGATGGGGCTCGTTAACTCTGGAGAGCAGCTCACCTAGGTGAAAGGTAACACCGAATGTAAAAAGCCTGGGTAAGAGCACATAAAAATGGACTTGTGCCAAACTTGGGTTGGTGCTCACCAATCAAATATTATATCTTTATTTAAACTTCCCAAAATTAAAACATAATAATGATGATAACAGAATTCCAAAATGTTCTATTTACTTGGTGAGTAGGACCAACCAATTTTGCCGGATTTTTCAAAGGTTAATCCAAAATTAATATAACCAAAATTGATTTATAACAAATTTATTATTATTGTTTAATCAAATTACTTTTAATCAAGCTTTTTGAAGATTTGTCTTCAATCTTTAAAACAATTTGTTTAAATAGGAATTTAAAATAATCTTTTTTTCAATAAATAATAAATAGTTTGATTATTTTTTCCTTTTTAATTCAACAGATTATTCTTTTTTTTTTATTACTTAAAAAAATTAACAAAAAAAAAATTCAAAAATGTTTTGACAGAAATTATTTTTCTAACACATTTTTGGTAGAACTTTTTTTTATGTGAAAAAAAATTTATAATTGTTTCAAAAAAAAAAAAAAAAAAAAAAATGAAAAGGCAGAGAAAAAAAACAAAAAAAAAACTTTGAAATACTTTGGAATCCTTCAGACTAATTCTTTTTTGAAGGTCAAGGACTGAACAATTTTTCAAGTGATTTTATTATTTTTCATTTTTCTTAGTTGTTTTATATAATTGATATTCCTTTCTTTTTCACTTTTTTTTTATCTCTGTATTTTTATTCTTCATGCTTTCTTTCTTATTTTTTATATTTCTATTGTTTCTTATTCTATCCTTCTTGTTTTTAATTCATTTTTGAACTATTTTTAAAATCTTTTTTCGTCTATTCTTCTTTTTCTTTTTTCTTTAACATATTTTTTCTATTTCTATTTCTTTTTTATTCATTTTTCAATCATTTTTGTTCTTCTCTCTCTCTCTTTTTGTTTCCTTTTCTATATATATTTTTTTTTATCTTTTTATTCCTTCATTTTTTATTATTTTTTTCTCTTAATTTTTAAGAATCTGTTTTTCACTCTTTTTTTTTGTTTTTCTTTACCATATTTTTTTCTCTTTCTATTGCTTCTTTTTCTATACTTTTTTTTCCTATTTTATTTCTTTTTCCATCTTTTTTCAAATATTCCCCTCTCTCATCTCTCTCTGTTTTTATTTTCTTTGGCATATTTATTTGCTTTCTATTGCATCTTATTCTATTCTTTTTTAAAATTATTTTATTTATTCATTTATTTCCTTTTTTTCAAATATTCCTCTCTCTCTCTCTCTCTCTCTTTCTCTCTCTCTCTCTTTCTCTTTCTCCCCCTCTCTCTCTCTCTGTTTTTATTTTCTTTACCATATTTTTTCTCTATCTTATCTTATCCCTTTTTTTCATTTTTTAATTATTTTCTTCATTTTTTTTCGTCTTTTCCTCCTTTTTTTTCTTGTTTTCTTTTCCACATTTTTTCTTTTTCAAATCCTTCTTATTCTATCCCTGCTTTTTCTTTCATTTCTGAATCATTTCCTTCTTTTTTCATTCATTCTTCTTTCTTGTTCCTCTCTTTCTCTTTTATTCATGTCTCCCCCTTCCTTCACTTCCTTTTTTTCTTTACTTTTCTTTTTTTCCATTTTCTTTTTTATTATTTCATTCTCTCTTTCTGACAAAGATACAAATTAAAATGGGCTAAAAGTTCTGAAGGTAACCATTTTGAGAAAAGACAAGTTTATTTTTCACATCTATTCATGTGTGTAGGAGTGTGTGTGTATTTCATGATCTATATATCAATACATATGTACTAAAACACTTAAATATTTTTATTAGAACATATCATGAACAATTACTTTTATCTCAGTACCATCACTCACACACACATATATATATATATGAAATACACTGAATGCGACATAAGTTATGACCTTTTTTAATTAAAGATTTTATGAATTACAAAAATTATTGTAATTTAAAAATATAATTTATAAAATATAGAAATAAAAAGAGCTTAAGTAATACTCTTTTTTTCTATACTTTATAAAGTGTATTTTTAGCTATAAAATTAATTATTTTTTAAATTCCTTTTATCATAAAGAGGTATTACTTATGGCACTCCCCAATATATATATATATATACATATATATATATATTCTTTTTTAAGAATGGTATCCACCAGATCATTTATAAATTGTTAAGAAGCAAACTTTATTATTTCTTTCTCCAGTCAAACATTTTCTTATTGTCCATCCATGTTTGGTTTCCTCAAACTCTGAATGGTTTCTTGTTGCTATATCTCCTTTCTTTATATAAAACCTGACTGGACATTTTATTTTTTGTTTTTTAATATATTTTTAGAAATATATTCCTTTACAATGAGGAGTTTCTCCAAGACATTGTTCATGCACTCACACAGAAATAATAAGAATTTTAAGATTGCTCAAACAAAAAAAAATTTAAAGAATATATAATTTGACGAAATAAACCCAAAAGAAAAAAAAAGAAAGAAATACCCTCCAATATGGTAATTTTTTTCAAAGTCTAATTTTTGATTAAAAAAAAAAGATTAATTTTTCTTAAATGCTTAATTTTATGAAAAGTTTTAACTTAAAAAAAATTGAACGGAGAAACAAAAAAAACTGTAATTGATTTTAAAGAAAAACGAAATTCAGTTTAAAAAGACAAAGCATTTAATTTTTAAAACTTTTTAAAAAACATTGGAATTTTCACAAAACACTTGAAATAGTTCTGTTTGATTTTAAATAAAAAGAAAAAAAAACATAAAAAAAGCAAAGATTTTCTTATTGGTGTGATGTATGAACCGTTGAATTCTTCTTTTAAAAGTAGTTTTTTGTTTTTTAAAAATAGTTGGTTAAATCTATATTTTATGGCATATAAGAAATATTTATTACAATTCTATATATTTCAAAAAAGCATTCATGACATATGACATCTTTTACAATTAGAAGAACATCTTATCTTATCATGGTACAGAATAGATTGTATATTGCTCAAGTCAATAACATAAACTTTTTAATTCACATTAAATCCGTGAGTAGTAATTTCCTCATCATTTTTTACATATTTCTGAAAAGGTTATTTGGAAATATAGATCCTAAAAACATTTTAGAGTTTTTAAGAGAATTGAGAATTTACAGAAAAATATCAAAATAAAAACAAAACAAAAAACTTCATAGAATATATTATAACTAGGGCTTTGGCAATATGCTTTTATTGAAGAATATTCTTGACTATTTTGAGATTTTACCATTTCTATTAATTCTAGGGTTATTGCTAATAACTAAAGAATTAAAAGAAATGGTAAAATAGCTAAATAATTAAGTAACGAGTAAGGCTTTGACAAGAATATTCTTTGATAAAAGCATATTGTCATAGACCTAATCATAACTAACACCCACCAAACTGCAATATTCAAATTAAAATATCCCTCAACCAAAAAAAAAAAATGAATTATAAAAATTCAAACAAACAGTATAAGAAGAAAAAGAAAACCTTAATAAACAATAAATAACACCAATAGTAATATAATATAAAATATATAATATAATAATCTATTTGAATATAATGATACAGTAAATTCCGAAAAGAACTTAAAATTTATCAGAAGATCTGAAGCAAAAAATACTTTAAATAATGGTCAAATACAGGTAAAATAAAACATCTAATCAATCAATCAACATAAATAGATATGTCTTCATTTTAAAATTCAGGAAATTCTTCAAAGAGCATTTGTATTTCTTTTGAGTTACTATTTTGACAAAAGAAATAAACTGTTCTTATTTAGGATTTGTGATAGTTTTCTTTCTATCTTTAAAAGTGGATTCTTTTTTATTTTATTGTATCTACCATCTTTTATTAGATCTGTTAATTTGTTTAAATAAAGGTAATGCGACAGAAATAAACTGCTTCTTCTGTGAGAAACTGTGTAAATATTCTTTTTTATTTCATTAATTATTCACTAAATAAAACCTTTCTATAAATGATTGTATCTATCTCCAATCTCTTATATGTCATGAAATATAAGAATTATTCCTATGGTTATAATTGAAACACCCCGGTGGTGTAAAAGAAGAATGTGATCAAAAACCTTTTTGTTGAATGGCAAAGAATAAAATAGAAAAAATAATTTTTGAAAAAAAAAAAAAACAACCAAAAAAAGAAAAAAAAAAAACAAATAATTAAAAACTTCTTTAAACTTACAATTATATAGAATATATTAAAAAAAAACTCAATAAAAAAAAGAGAATAAAATTTGTATATATGCAATATATTTATATAAGAGCGTGTATGAAGATGCATACATGTATGAGAAACAAAACTGTTAATTATTATCATTTGTCTGTATATGATAGATCTATTGAATTTAATATTTGATAATGTTATGTCATTTTGTTTAAAAACTCAAGTTTGTCTCTAATTTCTTTTCTTTCTTTCTTTTTTTATTTTCTTTCAAAATGTTGGTTTATGTTTAAAAATGCTGGAATACTGAGCCAAAAGTTATACTGAAAGTAAAATATAAAATAAAGACAGTTTTTGACAATGGCTTTTGAAGTTTCTTACCATTTCTTCTTGTACTTGTTTATTTAATCTCTGTTTTTAGTGAATTGGTCTTCTCATCACTTGACTACTCATTTTTTGAAAAAAATATCACAATCACTAAGTAGGATGCACAGTGACAACCCTGACAATGGTCAATAGTGACCAAAAACGTTTGGTAAACTAGGGGAATTTATATGAACTCTAGATCCCATTACAAAGGATCTTGTAAGAAAACAAGAAAAAACTCAAATAAAGATCACAAAAAGAATTAAGATCATCTTTAATAAAACATGCATGAATGACGAAATTCTAGCAAAGTACCCAAAACTTAATGCATATATATTTAAAAGAAATAAAATGCTGATACTTAAAAATGGATTTGTATACATTTTAAAAATCTATTAATATGCTTAGTCACTAAAATATTGCTCTATAACAGTACCCTTGTATGCTGATATGTATAATGTATGTAGATGTATATGTATTGCCATTTATATACATTGGCATCCAAGGGTGTGGATATAGAAAATTACTGTCACTAGCACTGTTTTCATCCTTTGACCCCTCTGAATAATTAAAGGAATATTCCAACTGCTGAAGAAGAACTAATTATTCAAAGGTGGGCTTCTCAGATTTGGTTTCGCTTATAATGAGATAAAAGTTTATTTTCATGTAAATTTTAATTAAATATACAGGGTGTCCCAAAACTAATGAAACCTATTGATTTGATTACCCTTTATTACTAAAACAAAATATTCTAAAAATGTTAACATTTTCTCTGAGCTGACATAATAACAATTGAGTTCTGAAATTTCGGTGTCTTTAGCTAGATAAGAGATTTATTTCTTTAGAAATAAATGTTTTATTCTCCAACTATTCTAAATAATGCGGAAGCGTGTTTAAACAGTCTTATAAGATTTAGTCTCTATATAAGTCATGATACTAAACATATTTTCTTCTAATTTCCAAACCATGGGGTTTTAGAATAATAATTGTTATTCATAACTGCTATCAAATCTAAAAAAAATCTAAAAATATAGGATTAAAATCAACAGTAATTTTTAATGGGTTTTATTTATTTTGAGACATCTTGTATGATTCTTTTAACTCTTTTTAAATATCAAAATCTTCACAGAAATTAGAATTTAAAAAATTACATTCACATAATTATTTTATGTCCTTTAGAATTGAGGTTCTCAAACTTCCTTCAACCAAGGGACACTTTTATTACAGAAAATAAGCTGAGGACCCCTCAAATGTATTCCCCTTAGGAATACACACACACACACACACACATATATATATATAATAAAGTATTATGTCATAAAGATAAACACATTTTTATTTTATGAACCCATTATTAAAGTTCGTCTTGTTATTATTAAATTCTAAAAAATGTGCAACATCTGAGTTTAAAAAAAAATATGATGTTGACACGAGTTTTGGCATTCATTTTTCTATTTTTTATTCCACCCTAATGCAAAATCTAGAGCAATATAGATCATTTGGCTTGCAGCCTATTACAAAAAAAAATATGCCCATGTCTATTTATCTATGATTTCGTTTCAATCCATCCATCTATCTATCTATCTATCTATCTATCTATCTATCTCTGTGTCTGTCTATCATTTCCATTCTATCTACCTACTTTTCTAAAACTAAATATTGTCCTAAAAGTTTACTTTGAGTATTTTTTTGTGGGGGGAGGGTTAGAAAATGAAAAAAAAAACATAATTTGTTATATATCATATACGACGAATTATGTTTTTTTTTTTTTCATTTTCTAACCATTACTGCCATTTAGTCCATAGTGGCAAAATTTTCAATTTCGTTTCAGTTGGTGTTTGAACTTTTTAAGCAACTTGAACTTGAATCTTATGGCGTTTTTTTCTGTAGTATTTTAAAAAGGTTTTGGTGGTAAGCTTCTTGAAATAAAGAGTACGTATCAGATAAAAAAAATTGCTCATAAGTTTACAACTTATTTACTTGAAACAATTTGCTATGTTTGTTGATTAGATCGCAGTCAGTCTATATTTTAAAAATTATTTCATTTTTTTTTATTCATAAAATTTCGTTTTTCATTACAAATAGATAAATTAGTCCATTAAGCTAATTTCAATATTTTTCGTTAAATAAAGTCGAAAATTTTTTGAAAATCAAATTGTTTTAGATTAAACTAATTTGTTGCATTATATATATTTTTTTTTTATGACAATGTCACAATGACAACTAAATCTAACAGGTTGCATTGCTTTTTTTTGTTTTTTTTTCGCTACGTTCAGTATGTAATGATGGATGGACAAACGGAACGGTACGTACTCATTGGTTAAAAAAAATTTAGAAGTTTAAGAAAAAAAATGTTTTGCCGGTTTATTTTAATTGAACTAATGTTTACTTCGGTTATTAAATCATGAAATTTCCCAGGTCAATTAAATTTGAAATTTTTACAAAATATTTGTAAAAGTTTATTTAGTTTCAAAACGTGGAAAACGAAAATGTCCATTTTTTGTGGGGGTGGGGGGTGATTATGGTCGTTGTTGTTGACTAATAATAATCATGCTTAGGATTAATACGAAAAATTCATATTTTCACATTACTGCGTTAATTGTTTAATTATCTATTCTCTAAAACGGTAAAACACAAGTTGCAGTTCTCAATGCTTTTTTAGTTGGATTTTTTATGCTGTCCTGTCTGCTAAATGATTCTAAAAACAGTATTTTTGTTGGCTTGAAACGAATCTCTTCCCAGTAAAAATCATAAGGAATTCAATTTCACTCACTCAACAACGTAAAGAAAGCAACAAGTAAGTAATAGGAATTTTTTCATTAACATTACCTCTTGTAAATTACAATATTTCAAAATATCATTTAACAATAATTTATCTAGGTACTAGAAAATTAAAAACAAAGAGCACTAGAGACTTTAAAAATGGTAAGTTATGTCATCCTAACTCCGGACCTGCTAGTCGTACTTGGAGCCATTCTTGACATTTCCTCACGGAACAATTTTTTTAATTTTTTACTCCTTATTTTCGGTGGCAAGACCTTGCAGATGCAAATGTTATGTTCAATAACTAAAAAATCAAAATAAGAAAATGATACGAAAGTGTATTTGAAATATATTGAATTTCACTTCAAAGGAATAATTTATGGGTTTTACACAATGAATGAATAATCAACAAAATAATTGATTTTTACTTTAATTGTATACTTCTTTTTATTACCATACCAATTTTGTGTTACGGGGGTTAAACATACCTATTTATTGGGTATTATTCCACCCTGAAGTTAAAAATCTAACAAAAGTAAACTTATTTTTCCTAAACTTCTTTTATTTTGTATTTCGGCATCAGAAACATAGCACCCGTTCCAGTTCACTCAGTCACCAAGTTGTTTGCTATCAACGCAAACGGCAACCTTTTTCAACCGCCACAGATGCCGAAAGTAATTAAAAAAAAGTAAAAGCAATGAGTGATTGAATGTTTCCTTTTGAACCTAAAAAAAACGAACTTGATCCTTACATGAAAGCTGATTTTCTGAGATTTTAATAAAACAAGTTTATTGGTTTATGTTGCTAACTAAATTTCATTGAAAATAATAAGAAAAAAATTCTGAAACATGTGAGCCTTTCCATGGCAATTAATCCCTTCGTTTGAAAATCTATTTTAGCGCTCTTTCTCTTTTAAGTCACTTCTAATTGAGTTGAAACTACGTTGTTATCAGTCGTTTCAGTTACGCATATTAACTTCAAATGGTCTACGGACTTTTCATCACTCGACGTTTAATCACGGAATATTAATCACGTGACTTTTATTTATATTGTTTTTTCATCACGTGGACGATTAATCACTCCGAGAATTTTAATCACCACATTATTAAGCCATTTTTTAAAATACTTTTTGGACAGTGGTTTCCAAAGTTAGCGGTACTGACTGCTCCATAGAAGGGTGCGTTATGGCGTTCGTTGGAAAAGGGGGGTGAAGGGGACACTCACTCACTGGCAAAAAAAAATTTAAAAATTATTCTTTAGGATTATGCTTCTTCTTCATTATATGTAAATTTCCATTTTTGTGAATAACCCTAAAATTATCAAGTAAATAAGTTGCAAACTTAGGAGCAAATTAATGTAATAAAAACATAATTACAAAAAAATCATTATTGCATTAATAAATGTAACTTTTTTCTTTGAAGTGATTAAATTTCTCGATGTCGGGGGTGATTAAGTGTTCACCTGATGAAAAAAAAATGTGATTAAAAGTCTAATGATTATATTTCTGTGATTAACAGTTGGGTGATGAAATGTCAGGTGATGAAATGTCAGGAAACCATTTCATATATGTATTTATTAAATGTAATTCAAGTCTAGGACTGTGACAATATGCTTTTATTAAAGAATATTCTTGTGTCAGGCCAAGTTATTTGGACTGCCTGCCTGGCTGCCACAAGAAGATACTTTGACATATTGTCACAGCCCTATTAATAACTAACAAATTAAAAGAAGTAGTAAAATCAAAAAATAGTCAAGTAATGACATGAATATTCTTTTAAAATAAACATATTATCATAGCCATACTAATAACTAAAGAATTAAAAGAAATGGTAAAATAGCAAAATAGTCAAGTAACGACATGAATATTCTTTTAAAAAAGCATATTATCATAGCCATACTAATAACTAAAGAATTAAAAGAAATGGTAAAATAGCAAAATAGTTCTATCACCACAAGAATCTTTGATAAAAGCATATTGTCACAGCCCTAATAATGATATCAAATTGATTGCAGCAGCAGGTGTCATTGTTGATCAAAATAACACACTCATGCACATTATAACTTTAAACCTGGACTCAATGTTTGGTTTGTTTAATATAAACAAAAGATATAATTAATAATTCTCTAACTCCCAAATCATTTACTTGATGATAATAGTTTATTCTTTTAAATCAAAATACCACCTTTTATATGCATTCATTAAGATAACCTTTTTATATTTTTCTTAACTTTCAAAATTAGTTCTTCAACCAAATAAAAGAAAATACCCCTAGAAGTTAAAAAGAATCGGATCAGGGAGGTCTCCTGATACCAAAAATATAGGTAAGTTTTTATTTTTAAAATTTTTGTAATAATTTTATTTTTTTTAAATTAATTATCATAATCTACCAATGCAAGTCATCACTTCTAATCATTTTGCCGATAGCAATAGTGAGTTGTGTTGTCGCAACTGTTTTTGCCACCCAGGGCGATTATTGATAATACGTTTGATATTCAAAATCCCTAAAAACTCTCAAAACATTGATTTTCATGGAACAGCTACCTAGGATCTAATTTCAGACTGCTTTGCTCTTAGTCCTAGACTTTCATCTTACAATACCCGTTGTATACAAGTCGTCACTGTAAAAAGAAAACCAAAGATTTTTCAAAACAAAAACATATAATTTAAAGTATGAAAAAAGAAAAGTTTGAATTAATTGTTTTTTTTTCTATTTTTATTTTTTTTCTATTTTTACTCCCTCAAAATGCTGCTTCCCTTGCATGTGCCACCCCGGGGCAGACCGCCCTCCTTGCTATGCCACTGATATGGCATTATTTTAGTTTTTTGTTTCTTTGTTATTTCTTTTTTTTTTCTTTCTGTTACTAAGAAAAAAAGTAAATTAAAATAACCGCAGTTTCTCAAGTAACCAAAATCATTGCAGAGTAGATTTTTATGCTAGCTGTCATTGTGCAGACACTGCAGGATTTCATGGGAAGTATTTACGAAACAATCAAAAAGCAAAATGGAAAGAAATTAAGTATTAAAGATCAAAGACTTAGCCATTAGCCAATTCTAATAAGATTTTGGGGGTATATTCATTAGTTTACTTACAATAAATAGTTTGTTTTTACTAAAAGTAATTGACTTATTTTATTGTCACTTATGACTTGTTTCCACTTAACACAAAAAATATTCAACCAGAAACTCCAAGGTTTTATGAAAAGTAAATCTAATTATAAGTTTGAAGTTATTTGTAAAAAAATTTGGGTCAGTCGACGTGGCCCAGTTGATAGGCAATCGAACTTTGGAACTGTAGTATGAGGATTCAAATCCAAATTGTTCTGTCTATGTTGACATGTCGACTAATACTCCTGGGAAAGGTATAAATCCCCATCTTTCCTTCAGCTATGTATTAAATAGTGCAACTTGTCTTATTAAAAAAAAACTATGTGTGTATAAAAATAACGTTTAACTGTTCTCGGCATCAAAATGACCTATAAAGGTTGATTTGCCGTGAAACACAAAACAAACAAGATAAAAATGTAGGATTTTTTTTTATATGTTCACTCTGAGGATAGAGTCTATAATTAATCATTTTTTTAAACAGTTAAAAAAAATTTTCTGCTTACAGAGTTAGTGGCATTAATTTTAAATCAGTTCCTTGTACAATTTTTCAGATTTGAAACTAAAAAATAAAGTGATATTAAATTCACTGCTTCTTTGATTTATTATTTTCTATTTTTACAGAACTAGCAATCCAGTCCATTTCTATGAAAATTCATTTAAATAAGTTAATGGAAAATAATTTTCACAAAAACTTTCATGTATTGCTTTCTTTACTAAAAATTAGTAATTATTTTGTAAATTATATAAAATCAAAAACAAACAAACATATTTTGCATCAAAAACAAATCAATTAAAACAAAATGACAATTAAATTTTTGATAAGATTTTTTTCAAGTAAATTTTATTCTTTTAGTTTTGGGAAGAAAAGTTGTAAACATTTTTTGCAAAAAGGTTTTTTCTGCAGTAAATTCATTGAAAAGCGAAGTGTGTCGTCTTTCAAATACCCTTCGGTGTAGTCATGTTCCTAATACCAACAATGTTCATGTTTTTGTTCAACCCATTTCTGCAGGGTTGATTTTTCTGTTATTTAAAAATGATTAACTGCAACCAGCTTTTCTGTTAGCTTCTTTTAATTGCTATAAGTTAGAGTTTTTCTTAGCAACATTAACACTTTTTTAAAAATTGTAAACTGCCAATCTTCTTCAATTTCCAATCATTACCTTTGGTCCTAGTTTTCTGCTCCTTAACAATAATCATTAGAGAGGCTGGTTCTGGCTCGTGAATTTTAATCTCTTAAACATAAAAAGGGTTTTGTTTCTTGTCAAATTTTATTATATATTTATTGTATTATATTCATAATGTTGATTTGTTGTTGAGTAGATATACAGAACTTGAATAAGAATAATAACTAAAATACCAATAATGTGAATAATTGCACTAAAAGATGATTTAGAATTAATACCAATGAAGAAAGAATAAAAACTCTTTCTTTTGGTGCTATTTGTAAAACTACTTTTTGACGAGATATCTTGGTGAGGTCCACTTGGCCAAGTGGGTAGACAGTTGGACTTCAGAATCGTAATATGTGAGATTTCCTATCTTAGTTGTTCCATATACTTTCATAATTGGACTTATACCCTTGGGAAAGGTATTAATCCCCACATTCCCTCAAGCTAAGGGCTAAATAGTGCACATTGTGTTATTAAAAAAAAACTCTGTGTGGACAAAAAGAACATTTATCACAAAATGATTGTTCTCGGCATTAAATGACCTAAAAAGGTTTTATATGCTATCAGAACAAACAAAAAAAAAAAACAATATCCCTTGCCATTTGTTTCAGAACAAAATTTGGGTAAAGCCATATCATCATTTGATTAGAATCCATATAGGTTAGGTCTTCTGCTAGTCAACTGATAAGTCACAGGCTGATTTGCTGCTAGTTAAAACCAGTTGATAGAATTTAATTCAATCTAACTTCAAACACAATGGGGAAGATTTTCTAAACCAACGACATAGAAAAAGAATATGTTGTGTCAACTTGAATTCTCAGATGTTGTTTTAAAACGTTTGTGCCAAAAGCAAAAATCTCGAGTTTTTTTTTCCCTCCCCATAAATTTACATTCCTTTTGGTTTTAACTCTTTTCTCTTCAACTTCTATTTGGGTTTAGGTAGTTTGCTTGATGAGTGAAATGTTTCAATCATGGAATATCGAATATTATGCTAATTCGAATCGATGTCACAACTTTATGCTTACCCTAATTAACTCTCCTAATTTCTTCCAGCTATGGGTTAAATAGTGCAATTGTTTTTCTTCTCACAAACTAGAATTTTTAAAAATATATATTTACATAGAGAATTGTTCCTACCTTAAAATAACCATCAGGGATTATGTTAGTTAACCCAAATGCAAACCAGTCCATATTTTTGGCTATAATATAATTATTCTTCTCATTTTATAACTTAGTATGACTGTGGTGCTCTTTCACCCTTTTTGAAGAAAGGGAAACAAAACTAATTGCCCAAAGCTTATTTTTATTGACTTGGTGTCATTTATAATGAAATAAGAGTTTATTTTTGTGGAATTTTTAATTGAACATACAGTTCTTTTAAATTATTTACAATATCAACTTTTCTACAGTAGTTACTTTTACATATCTGTGAAATTTTCCACGTATTCATCTAGTTTAAATAACTTCTAGTATAAGTTCCTAAAAACAAAGAGAATTGTAAGTTAGTCCAAAAATTCTATTTAATTTTTTTATAAGATAAAGCAACAACTATTAATACATGAATCTAATTTTTAATAAGCTACTTTAAGCTTTATTATTAGCTTAGAAAAAAACAAACATTGAAAATCCCTTCAGCAATTATTTCATTTATATTTTGTTCAACAAGAATAATTCCCAAAATCACAGGTTTGGGGTATGATCATGTTTAAAAGAAAAAGTTGTATTTGAAATAATTTTGGTGATTATGATTTTAAATGATTTTAAATAGGATAGATGAAGAGACAGACTTTCTCATTTAACAATTAATTTGTATTATTTAAAAAGTTTCAGATTAATAAAAACTAATGAATCTGACAAGTTTATTGACAATAATGACTGATACAATATAAACATTGCCTCTGGTTTGAAATAATTATATGCAAGTTCAAATCCTATTCAAATCATTATATTCACTTTTGATTCCAATGTTCAAAACAAAGTTTCTATTAACTTTTTTATTCGGACTTCTGTCTTCGGGTATTTTAACTGTAACCTCAGATAGGGATGCTGTGTCTCGTCACCGAATCACAGTAATCACTGTCTTCCATAGTTGTCTATTGAACCACATTTTATGCGACCAACTAACCCTCTGGCTGACTTGGGTTGGAAGACAGTTATTACTGGAGGTTTGGTGACAAGACACAGTATCCTTATCTGAGGTTACAGTTAAAACACCTGAAGATAGTCTGAGGGTCACAGTGATTACTGGAGGTTTGGTGACAAGACACAGTATCCCTATCTGAGGTTACAGTTAAAACACCTGAAGACAGCTTGAGGGTCACTAGACCAAAACGTAGTGTAAAAAACATCAAATTAACAAGATGAGGACAGACGTCCGAATAAAAAAGTTAATTCTTATATTATGATGCCTCATCTCAAAATACAAAATAATAATACAAAGTTTCTATGTTTAATAAAAAGGTTACTGACTCTATGAGTAACTGCCCATGATGATGACTCTCATTCATTGTTTTTTTATGTTTGACCAGAATTCTTGGATGCCTGAATAATCCTTATGCAATATTCACAATGTTGATGAAAAATAATACAATGGTCACGTATTAAAAATACTTGTATCAAGTGACTATGACAGATTCTGAAAAAGAACCCACAAATATTTGACAATAATGTATAAACAATAACTGTAACAAAACTAAGATTTTAAAGGATCTATTCTGAGAATAGGAATCATTGGTTTCAATTTTCTGTCTTCAGTTCTAATGATTAAAAAAAATTGTTGTTGTTTGGTGAGTGATCATCTCTAAATGTTAAAGAATTGTGTCTATTTGGGGGAAAGAAAAAAAGAAAGCTCTCTCTCTCTCACAAACATTGTTAAAGAACAATAGCTTTGATTCAGAAAAAGAAATTGTTTTGTTATTCTCTTCTAATAATTGAAGAAACTTGTGGATTTGGAAAAAAGAAAATTGAAAATAATCCTGTTTAGTTCTTTTTCTTGAGTAAACGACATTGGTTTTTGTTTAGAATATTAAAGTACACTTTATTTCTTGTTCAAACGTTAATTTGAATAAAACCTTTTGATATTTTTGCAAAAGGGAACATCTTCCTAAAATGAGAACAGCTTTGAATGCAAACTTGTATTAAACTGCAAAGGAAGAGCAGAAAATTGCTCATAGGATGTTTCAAGATTTTCAAAAGTCACTCTGTTAATACACAAAAATGGAATAAAGGAAAATATAAAATATACAAGAATTCTCCTGCTGGAAGAAATATCATTTGAAGTGACAATAAAGTTTTTATTAAGAATCTTTGACTATAACAGGTCAACATGGGATTTGAACTCTTGTATTATGATTTTAATGTTGAAGTGCTTATCCACTTTTCCTAAGTGGACTGCTTCCTTTCAAATAATGATGCTAACAATACAATTTTTTATAAAAATTTTAGTTTTCCAAGACATTTTTTGCTAAAATTTTCCCTTCAGTTCTTGAATTTGTATTCAAAATAATAATTTGTTTATTTTTCTATATATATAATTCAGTAATACTTATTATTTTATAAACCTTTTTTGATCCTGCAAACTGCTAAACTGTTCATTTTCTTCCAAAACAAAATTTAATTGGTTTCAATATTTCTATTACCATTTTCTATTATTTGAATTATTTTGTCTTCAACAAAGATTTCATCAATTACTTGTTTATAATCATTTAGTGTAAAAAGATATAATTTTCTTAAATGACTAAACATAACAAGTACTTTGGAATTTCCACAGGTTTTACTAGTTCTCATTATTACAAGAACAAAATTGTTCATTATTTTTACTGTTAGATCAACTTGTTATTGTAGCTAAGTGAAACTTCACATAGAGATGTTACTATGTGAGAATAAAAAAAATGTTGCATCACCCAACCTCAGCAGCAGCCATTTTGAATTATCTCTTGAGATCACATGACCTAATTTGCATTTTATTTTGCATTCAAATTGAAAAAAAAAACTTCCTTTCACAAAGTATGTGGTTTATTGGCAAAATCTGTTGATAATTGTACGTAGTTTAAAGTTTTTTTTAAGGCATGTCAAAATGATCTCCAGCAATTCTTAATGAGGAGGTTAATACTTGTTTAAAAAATGATTGTGCTTATTATTTTTCTTTTTAATTTCGATGAAAAAAATTTGGAAAAAACATGTTTTACTATAAAACATTGCTATTTCAAATCTTTTTTTTATTTTACCATCACTTTTAGGAAGCTAATTTAACTTAACACTAAAAAACATTTATATATCTATTTTTAAAAAAATCCATGTTAATGAGATACCAGTATCATTGATTAGGAGAAATAATGATGTCCTTATTCTTAATCAGAACTTTGATTTATTTTAAATCTCCTAATGAATTTTTTGATAAACTCATTTAAACATTTTTTTAGACAAGGTAGGAATAAAAAATTCCTTCAACAGAATAGTGAAAGAATTCTTGGAAAAAATACAAATTTAGTCTCTGTGTGTGTGTGTGTTTGTGTATGTGTATGTCTTTGCGAAAATAGGTTTTTAAATGTTTTCATTGCTTTTCAAATTAAATTTGGAAATTCTTTTTCTAAATTAAAAAAAAATGTGATGAAACAAATTTTGGGGGAGAAATCAAATACCAACAAGCTAGAGAGCAATTTTAGAAGTACTTTTAATTAAAAAGAACTCATTATCCATTATTAAATGAAATGAGTGAATACATTTTTATTTCATTCCAAAATATTTTTACCTTTTATTTCTTTTTTTTTTTTTTACAATAGGTTTATAGTAATGTCTAGTTTCAAATACATCTTTTTTTTTATTCCTGAAGTACTTAAATAGGTACCTAAGTAATCAACTGTAGGGGAATAATTTAGAATTAATTTGATATGGCTCAATTCCTAACTAGGGAGTTGTCAAATTTTAATGAAATTTTCCCTTGTTATTCATTCCTGTATAGCAGTACTTTTGTAGCAACCAATCTTTCATTTATGCAAAGGAAATAACTTGACACTAATTAATGAAGTCTAAAGTTGGCTACATCAGATTGAATTAAGTAAGAACAGCATCAAACAACTTGTCAAAAACAAGGTGTGTAAGAAGGGTTAAAACCTTTATGAAAAGGGATACCTTTAAAGAAGACAGAAAATTAAAAATGGTTCCCACACCCTGATATATGAGGGTCGTTGCAAAACTAATGCCAACTAATTCTTAGTTATTTTTTTTAAAGTGAAAGAGCTACAAAGAAAGGGAGTGGCACCATTGAAATTAGCAACCTCAGGTGATCCAATGCAAAAGTGCATTGAGTATGTTGGTGAATATGAAGAGTATCTGACTCCTATTTATTCCGGGATTAATTGTGTCAGCTTCGTAAATGTTCAACAGGTGCAGGTCAATGTTGAGATTTTTATATTGTTTATTAAGAGGAGTCTTCTGTAATGTTTATTAAAAGGAGTTTTTTGGATTGTGTGTCACATTATGATTCTTAATTGTAACATTGTTCTTCCCGTTAACTATATTATTTAGATTTTAAAATTTCATTGATTTTTGGTACAGGCAATAGTATTTAAAAACCCAAGGACTGTATGATTTTGGTTCTTTACTGATTATACAGTTCAAGTATTTTATGCTTGTAAATCAAAATTTTTCATAACATTGATTTACATACTCAGAGACTGATTTTAAATCATTCCATTGGGAAAAGTATGAACCCCTTTATTCCTTCCACTTATTAGTTGAATAGTGTAAATACTGTTTTAATTATAGGGTGGTTGGGAAATAAAAGCCATATAAAAATGATTTTGCTTTGAATCAAATGGTTAAAAAAGTTATGTCATAAAAATATAGGCACAATAAAGATATGAAGGACCATCAAAAGAAAAAAAAAACACCTCTAAAAATGTTCATCTTCTTCTAGAGTTAAAAAAATTATCAAAATACTATAACACATATAGAATTCATACATATCAAATTCTTCACCAAAGTAGATTATTATTAACCCTTTAGACCCTAAAGAAACGATATATCGGTCCTGGCAACTTAAGTCAAAAGAAGATACACACACAACAATATTTCAGCTTCCACCTTTGGATCCTGACTCAGTAATATTACCAAGTAGTCACTCAGAGCCATTTTAATTAAAAAACATTCAATGGTCGAAATGTCAGCGTGTCTTTTTTTGTCTCTGGTTACTAAGGCCAATTTATCGGCCCCTTAGAGTCGAAAGGGTTAAAGTCTTTTATAAACATATAATAAATACACAATAGTAACAGCACATTTTTAATAAAATTATTTGTCAATGTTTAAAACTAATTTTGTTAGTTCAAATCAAGTTTGAAATGAATTTTTAAAAATATGTACATAATCTTAGAAAAAAAACTGTAATCTCAGATATCTTGGGCTGAATTTATCCTCTGACCTCAAAATGTTTTGGAATAAATGGGGTTATTCATTTTTCTCATCACAGATTGGTCTTACACTAAGTAGCAAAAATCACAATTGGAGGTTAGGAGAAAAAAAGCAGAGCTGTTTGAGATTAGGCTTATAAAAAATAGATTTTTTTTTGTTAAAAGAAGCAAAAACAACTTTTTATCTATTAAATATTTGATCTTTATGTTATCAATAAAATAAGGTTTTAAAAAAATCGAATTTGTGTTACAATTTGGAAGCTTCACTTTAATGTTGAAAATTTGACCCTCCTCCTATTGTGTTTCATGATTCTGGCTGGGTCATGCTAACAAAATCAGTTTTACACATTGACAAATAATGTTTTAAGATTAAGCTGTTACTATTGTGTATTCATTATTTGTTCATAGAAAACCTAAATAATAATCTACTTTTAATAAACAATTTGATACATATGAATTTCATATGAGTTAAAAAAAATTTTTAACTCCCGCAGAAGATGAAAAATTTTTATAGGGTTTGTTTGTTTATAGGTTTTTGTTTGTTTGTTTTTTATTTTATTTTGCTTTTTTTTTTATAGACCTGACATACTAATATTGTGCCTTTATATAAATTCTGTGATTTTATGACTTATAGTTTATAATTAGAAAAGCCAACAAACATTTTTTCTTTTTAATAAATACTTGAAAGATATATATTTTATCTCTTTCACTTTAAAAAGATATATATTCTTATTAATAATGCCAATATCTAAAGTATTTACTTAGAAATTATATTAAATTATTATGACAATCCACAAAATAACACTATGAGGGGAGAAGCACATTGCCCTAAATCCCAATTATTTGTCGGGGATAATCCTACCCAATTGAGAAAATGGCTTCATTTTATATAGCTAAACTATTTTTTGAAATGTTGGTAAATTCCTATAATGTATAGACCCTTACATACATGCATAAATATATAGGACATACAAAAGTTTCAAGACCTCTTAAAATGTATGCAAATTTCAAAATAATCATGTAATATCAAATCCGTTTGGCAACCATATATCCCATAATATTATATCTTATATAATAATTGTAAAAGGAATTCACTATAGTTATGAATATTTCATTTGTATTAAGATTTGTAATGAAAAATAATGTTATTCTTCTTCTTCTTCTTCTTCTTATTATTATTATTATTATAAGTATAGTAAAATTTTTACAAATATTTTCTTTTAATTAAATTTCAAACAATAAAATTTTAATAACAATTGTTTTTCATTATTTTCATTGAAAATTATAACACATTTCTACAAATCCACATTTTTCATTGAAATACTTATTATTTAAATAAAAAGAAGCACTGCAAGAAGAATCATACGCTACTTCTATTTACTTGTTAAATTTCTTCTGGTTCCATGTTTCTGTCAATTTTTAGATAGTAATTCAAATTAATGTTTTTTCTATTAAAAATAGAAACAACATAGTGAAAATTTATTTTACAAATCTAAATAATAGCCTTTTAATTTATTGAGACCTGAGGACCTACAGAGTTAATTTAAATATGTCATGACCCTGGAACAATTCCTATTCTCTAACTAAAGTTTTTAAATAAATTATAGCACTCAACCTTTGAGCTTAATAATAAGCTGGTTTTTCATCTTCTAAAAAAAATTAGTTTAATCTTTATCAAATCACTAATATTGACAGAATTTTTTTAATGAGATTCTTACAACTAAATTTAATATTTGAACATTGAAATCCAATCATATGTCAAAAAAGGATCAATCCCTAAAAATAGTGTTTCATTTTTATTTGGGCTCCATGTTTTTTTTTTTAATCTTCATGGCATGAATTCATACAAATAATAAATAAATGCACATCAGTCATTATTAATGTTCTGACAAGAATATTCTTTTTATGTAAGCATATTCTTTGTATACAGAATATTCTTTTAACAAGAAGTGTTTCTTTTTAATAAATATTTTTTAACAAAAAGCATAATCTTTTAAAAAAACAAATATGCTTTTAACTTTTTTAGAATATGCTTTTTGTTAAAAGCATATTTTTAAGAAAATAAAAAGAATATGCTTTTAACAGAGAGCATATTCTTAAAAAAAGAATATTCCTGAGAAATAAAAGCATATTCTTTTTTTAAAAGAATATTCCTGAGAAATAAAAGCATATTCTTTTTAAAAGAATATTCCTGAGAAAAAAGCATATTCTTAAGTATATGCCTGAAGAATATTTCCAGCATATCAAGAGAATATAAAGCATATTTTAAGAAGAATATTGTCACAGCCCTAGTCATTATTATAAGAGAGATAGAGGAATAAGATTTAACAATACACTCAATATGATCAAAACTGTGAAATGTTCCATTTTAAAGACAAGGACAAATTACTGTGTAAACCAGCTACTATAAAGTTATTTGAGTATGCTGGAATAGTTATTGTAATAACTGCAATTAATAAATATTTTCTACCAAATGGAAACGATCACACACACAAACACTAAAATATTGTAACAACTATTTAAACAATTCCTTTACATAAATAAACCAAAATCAGTTATTGTAAGTCTACTGAAGAAATTGTTAAATTCAACTTTGAAATTCCTTGTCTAATAATACAAAGTATTTTTGTATCTGGTGAAGGTCAAATCAAATCCTATTTTTTATTTTTCTACATTGACCTTATAATTCTTTTATGTGACTGTATTCTATGAATTTTCAGGTAATAATTGTTTTTATGGTTCAAAACTCTATCAATCACTATCTATCAGAATGCTATGAGCTTAACTCATGTTTTAGTTCACTATTAAACAGTACACTATTTAATGAGAGAGAGAGAGAGAGAGAGAGAGATTGCATGCTCAATATCAGTGATAGAGTATGTATATTAGTTAAGTGTTGACACTGAGTCAATGGCCTTTGGTGACTGTCTGATGACTGCAAAAGTGAGAAACTGACAGTCACCAAAGGCAGTTGACTATGTGTTTACACTTAAGTAATATATATATATTTAACAATTGAGACTATTTTCCTTATAATTGGACATCTTTGGGGGCTTAGAGCACCAGTTCTTGAGAGGCAGATTTGTATAGATTTTTATTTCAATGATAGACTCTACAGCTGCCATCTTTGTTGCAATTTTTATGTTGGTGTGTACATACATATAATGGACTCTTCTTTTGATTTGATGTATGATTGTTATCAGATTACCACACACAGATTTGTTTATAGTGGTAAAGGCACCACCTACACTTTTGGAATAGGTGATAACACACAGTTGGTGCAAAGTATGCCACGGACTACATGAACAACATCAGAGTTTTCCTTCTACATGCCTGTCTTACCAAGGACTAAGTGTGTTTCTAACTCAGTTGTTTAACTGTACTCCCATGCACAAACCTGGTTATTTCCATCAACCGGCACAAGTTATTGTACTTGCTATAAATTGTGTCCCATCTAGATACTGACCAAGCTCAATGTTGCGTAACTTTGGTGATTTGATGGAAACCTGTGTCTCCAATATGACTTGACCATACTACAAACTTTTGCTAAAATTTTCAATATTATTAATTTATTGATCCAAACCCTTTACTCTTTGGTGTTCTCCTGATGATCCAAATGGTGAAAACCAGGTAGAGAACAACATTTAAATCCAATAAAAACAGCTCCACAACCGTATTCAGAACTTTTCTTATTTATTACTGCCTTCTGTCATTCTTCTTCCAAACTTTGAAGAGTGTACCCTGCGGTGACCAACTATATGTAATATAGTCTGAACAACTATATATATAGTTGGTCATTGAAGACATGTAGACAATAGTCTTTGGTAATAATCACCAAAATTCATTGGTTCCGTGTCTATGTTAATCAACTTTACAAGCTCTATAAGTAATATTGAACTATTTTACAGGTCTTATAGATAAATGTGTGTGTATGCATATATATTTCATATAAAATAGATTTTTTTTATATCCAATGTATTGTTTATAGATACATATGATGTTTTTTTTAAATTTATATATAATTAATATATATATACATATAATGTGTGTATTGTTTATGTATAAATATGTATAATGCAAGTAAAGGCTTAAAAATATGAATTTTGAAATTATTTTATTTTTATTTAAGTGTTCTAATAGAATGTTATAGAATGTTATTTAAATAAAACAAATGTCAAATATTAGCTTGTATATAAAGAACAAATTTTGGCTATGTTTATGTGTTATTATTATTTATTATTAATTCTTTTATTTTATTTGCTACCTCTGCATGCTACCAAACATGAATTAAATAAAAACAAATATGTTAAGTATATCACATTTCTTTTCACTATATGGTTTTGTTATACTTCCCACATGGGCAACATCAAGTACCCCTTTTAGGATTATATAATAATTGTGAATTTGGATTATTTTTATGTGTTCTATGAATGCCAGGTACCCCTGCTGTGAGTAATAACATAAAAGATTATTGTGGCCTCAGTGTAGGGCAGGTTGTTGTTGGATGGTACCTGTAGTAGTGGTTTGGGTTGTGGATGATAAGAGAGGAATGAAAGAATGGGGGTAGGGCAGTTATGGACAGTATCTGTGGTGTTAAGGCTAGTGGGGGTTGTGGGGAGGGTGTGGCAGGGGCAGGGTCTGACTCCAGCCAACTTCAGACTGTCCATCTGTTTATTATTGTTTTCTTCTTTTTCTCTTTTTTTTCCTTGATAGCAGTGGTTCAACTATCACCAAGCTGGTAGACAGTGTGTACTGGTCAGACTAGAAAAAGGGGAAGCCAGAGAGAAATGGTGGGTTAGGGAAGGAGGTGACTGAGGGTCCCTGTTGGATGGGGGGGGCAAGGGAGGGAGCTGGTCAAGCTGGACCCCACTCACTACCATCCCAAGCCTTTCCCCTCTCTCTCTCTTTCCCTCCTCCCTCTCTCTCCTCCCATTTCCTTTTAGCTTTTTTTTTGTTCTTCACACCCACTCCATCTTCTTTTTGGCCCCCCTTAGCTCCTGCCCTTCCCCTTTCTCAACTGTATATTACAGGGTTGGGTCTGGGGCCTGTGTTGGAAAGGGGTAGGCTAAAGGCTTGGGTGGGTTGGTGTAGCTGAGTGTCAGGGTGGGTCCAGAGGCATTGGGGAGGTTTGTAAGATAATGAAGTGGAGGGGTAGGGGTTTAGAAGAAAAGAGGTTTGGGTTAATGTAGGGGGTGATGATAGGGGGTATTGGTAGGGATGAGGAAAGATAACAGGTCAGGGAGTAGAAGGAGGTTAGGGGAGAATGGCAGGGGGCAAAAAGGAATAGGGAAGTAATAAAGAAAAAAGAAATTAAAGAAAAAAAGAAACTGACAGAATGAAGTTTTAGGCACCAGAAAGAGAGAGAATGGTTTAGAAAGGGTAAATATTAAAGAGTTAAAGAGAGAGACTGCTTTAGAAAGGGTAAATATTAAAGAGTTAAAGAGAGAGAATGGTTTAGAAAGGGTAAATATTAAAGAGTTAAAGAGAGAGAATGGTTTAGAAAGAGTAGATATAAAAGTAGATGGGTTAGAGAGTTTTTATTAAAGAGAGAGTGCTGTTATGAGTAAGAAGAAAGAAATGAGAAAGAGATGAATAAAGAGAAAGAAAGATTTTGTATAAAAGAGAGGGAAGAAAGATGAAGAGAATGAATAGGTTGAAAGCTTGAGAAGTAAAGGGATAAAAAATTAGATGAGAGAAAAAGGAAAAGAAAGATGAAGAGTAAGCTTAGAAATGGTAAGAATAAATAGGTTGAAAGCTAGAGAAGTAAAGGGATAAAGAAAGAGTAAGAAATGAGAGGAAAAGACCAGAATGAAGAAGGTTGAATACAGAAGAAAGAGAGTGAAAAACCAAGTGACTGGCGAATGAGAGAAATGAAGGATGAAGTAATGAATGATAACTGTAATAACAAAAAGATAGGAATGCAATAGATACAGGGATAGAGATATATATATATAGAGAGAGACAGACAAGAAAAGAAAGACAAACAGAAAGAGAGAGAGAGAGAGACAAGAGGAGAAAGAGAGAGAGAGACAAGAGAAGAAAGAGAGAGAGAGAGAAGAAGAAGAAGAGGAGAGATATAGACAAGAGAAGAGAGAGAGAAAGAAGAGAAAGAGAGAGAGACAAGAAGGGGAAGAGAGAGAGAGAGAGAAGAATAGAAAGAGAGAGAGAGACAAGAAAAGACAGACCAGAAGATAA
>JAUZSX010323321.1:0-11510 GCA_034780655.1 Idiosepius hallami | reverse complement strand
TATATATATATGTATAATATATTATATAATATATATATAACAAACAACCAAAGTTGAGTAGTATTTATCTATTTTAGAAAGCTGATAAATAAGAAAACCAGAAAATTAGAGGACGATTAGGGGATAGAAAAAAGGAGATGAAGAGATAGGGAAATATGAAACAGAAAGAGAGAAAGAGAGAGAAGGGAAGAGTAGCTTAAACAGAGGAATGTTAAGAAAAGACATAAAACGATACAGAGAGAGGTAAAAGAAAATGAACAGCTATGAAGAAAGACTACGAAAAATCGATAAGAATATGATGGATAGAGAGAGGTATAAATAGCGAGAAGGGGAGAGAGAAAGAAATGAAAATAATACAAGAAAGAGAGAGGGGGTGTCAATGTGTACAGCGTGGTAGAGAGAGTGTCAAGTGATGTAATGCTTTTTTATTTTCATTACAAAATCAACAAGCCGACCGTAATTATTTTCTGCGGTTAGTAGCGATTTTTATAGGTGGGGGATCCCTGGATCGGTTTATATATTAATCCAATGACCAGAGGAAATTTAAAAAAAAGAGAGAAAAAAAAAAACAAGTAATGAATTAATGAAAGAGTTAAGAATTATAGAAAAAAGTTAAAAAAAAACAAAAAACAATAAGGTAATACTAGTTAGAGAAAGAAAGTACAAAAGAGAGAGATAGAGAGGGGGATAAAAACGTAGATGATATATTTACTCAATAAAGCACCAACTCAAGTTAGGCACAAGGTCATTTTTACGTGATCTATACATCCGGGCTTGTTGCATTTAGTGTTGCCCTTCACCTAGATAAGTTCCTCTTCCGAGTTAACGATCCGCATCTGCCAGAGGCAGCTAAAGGGGAATATAATGGTTTTGTCGGGGATTTGAACTCGCGTAATACGATTCTAGAGCCAAAGCTTTTACTAATGCTCCACCATCGTTGCCCACGTCGATTCTGTATACATACAGAGGGAATATATTATATGGGTGTATATGTACCGTTGAACTGGGATGCAAAGTAGTTAAATTAGAGAGTCAGGAAAAAACAGATATTAGAATGATAATTAGCCGAAGAGAGATAAAAGCCTGTAATTTAAAATTTTAAAATTTCATAACATATAAAAAGAGACAAATAAAAAGAGAGAAATATATACATCAATTAGTGGGTGTAAGAGGAAGATCTTCAGTGGCATTACCAGAATGATTACGTGTCACTAAAGTTCATAAGTATCCGCTTTTTACGGCAGTTAATGAAAACAACAAGTATGTAGAGGGAGGGTGGACTGGTTAGAAGTCAATCATAGAGGGTAGGGTAGAAATAGGGCAGTGGTTAGTGCGCTAGTTTGTGCAGAGTAATATGCATGCAGGACAGTGGAAGTGAGTGAAATGTCGGCCGATTGTAAATAAACAATTTAACATTAAAACAGTGTCTCCGTGTCTTTTCTGGCGAATTCCAAATCCGCACCCAATTCAGACACAGAAAATGAATGTAATGACTTGCCAATGAAAGAGACGCAGGGTGTACGGAGGGAGATGCCGTGATATAATAAATTTCTATATTCAAGACGGGGCCATAAACTGTATCTTAAACCTGAATTCGTATTATATTATCAACAATAGAACGACTTTGTGGTCAAATTTACAATGCATTTTTATAGTAAAAATGATTTCCAGTACAAATTCATAGTAAAAATCATTTCTAATCTCTTTTCATTGTAAAAGTCATTTCCAGTACATTTTCACAGTAAAATTATTTCTAATGCATTTTATAGTAAAAATCATTTCTAATGTATTTTCATAAATAGTAATTTACGACCTCAGTCACCTGTCTCTTCAATTTCTGTTCACCTATTAGGCACCAACTTTATGTACCGTACCACGGTACCGAGAAAAGGATAGACAGACAGAGAGAGACAAACAAAAACAGACAGACAGGTAGGCATGCAGACAGACTAAAAGGCAGACAGAGACAGAGATAGAGAAAGAGACTGAAATAAAAATGAAAAAATATCTTCAGCGTTCATTAGATGACATTTTCAAAGATTTAAAGCTCATACCGGTCTCACAAACTTACGAACAAACGCGTTATTATAAATAGAAAAGGAATCCATTCTTAGATTTATGCGCTTTTTAAAATGAAAGAAATTCTATAGACTGAAAATTGAAGACAGCTTAATGATATTTTGCACAATTGTTCATCAAGACATAAACTTTTAACACAAGACAGTCGAGTCATGAACAAACAAGTAGCGATAATCAATTTATGTCCCAAAATTAGCTTAATTGTTTACGAGTTCATCTGTTTCTCTGGTTCTGTATTAAGTTGTGCTAAATTCTTCATAAAGTTTAATTGATCCGAGACATTCTAGTATACTAATCTTGGTGTCTACATTGTAAAAGGAATTATTTAATAACTACTTGCTTTTTTATGTTGTCTTGGCTTTTAGTGACCCAAAATTAAACTAAATCATTGACTTAGACACTTGTACCATTAGACAATTTTTAACAAACTCACACTGTTTTTATTGTTTTTCTAAATCTTTTAAATGTAAGATGTTGATTTGTATATTTATTATGTGAACTATGGTCCTCATCTTTTTATTTAAATTCATTACTTTAAGATTCCAACTATTTAGAATTTAGAATGTATATCAAAATTAATTACAAAACTAGAAGAACGAGTTCTTCTTGTTTAAAAAATTAAAGACATGATGTTCACGACTTTAAAAAATCAAGGTGCAGTTTTAATTTTTATCATGAACAGAAACAGAAAAGGATAATCTGTTCGAAACGAAGTGAATTTAACAAGTACCAAGGTGATAATCAGTCTGCATAATAAACATATAAATGGCACTGAATAGGTTGGCAATATTTCAGATATTCTTTTAAAATACAAATTAATCAAATATTACAACGTATTTTAGGAACCAGAATTGAATCTTATTTAAAAGGTCAAGAGTAGGAAAATCACTGAAAGAGGAGTGTACTTCATTTTAATGATGTCAAAAAAATTTAATTTTTCAAAGGGACTAAATCAAGAGTGTACGGTGAATTCACGTTGGAGACATCGGTTCACAACAGATTCCCGAAGTTAAGTAAATTAGAGCTTGTTCAGTACTAAGACGGGTGACAACTTAAAAATATTAGGTACTGTACTGGTCCTCCAGGCTGGAGGTTAGAATAGGGCTAACAACCTAATTCTGTAAAAATGAAAGAATGTTACAGAAACCACAACGACGACAGATATTGTCGTTGTTGCCGATGTAGTGGAATCAAGAGACTAAATCAAAAAAAATCCAGAGTACTATCCAAGGGGCTTATTTAATCAGGAAACCACTGGTGACTGATGTGATCAGTAAAGAGACCAGAATGAAAACCAGATGTAATGTAACACATTACGATCCCTTAATAGGACATAAGCAGAGTAAACTAGAAAAAAAGGTTTCCACTCTTGTCCGAACGAAAACAATTTATCTTGTTTAAAAACCCTGATGTTGATTTTGAGTAGGACGCAGTCATAATAAAGATTATAAAAAAATGAAGAAAAAAGTGAATAAGCAATAGAAAAAAATTAAAATATGAAGAAAATAAATGAAGAAGAAAGAGAAATATGTTGAAGATAAAGAAAAGTTATAAATTATGAATTTTATCAGAATATATACTATAATTTGAATAGAGAATAGACTGTATTATCAATTACAGATGAACTAAGTTAATTTTTTAGGGTATTTAAAATAATTTATCAATCTATACGAAAAAAACACTGAAGCCTAATGGTAAAGATGGATAAATCAATCACTCAAAATATTAACCAATTGAATGTTGAATGTAAAATATACTGTAACACTCGTTCTAATGAGAGTAGTAAAAGGCTAAATAAAATAATCATTTTTACAAAGAAGAAAATATAAAGCTTAAGCACAAAAAGAATATTCAAAACCTTACTTTCCTTGGGTTTATGTTAATTGTTCATAAATACATTTTCTTTCACTTTCTATCTTTTACAAATCTTGTTGTTTTTTTTTTAATTATGTCTCCAGATACTTTAATTTAGTTTTTTTTTAACGCATAACAGCTTTTTTGTCAATTACTGGCGAGAACAACCATTTTTAGATAAACTTTATTTTTGTCTAAATGTATAATTTTTTTAATGAAACAATATGCACAATTCAAACCATAGATGGAGGGATATTTATTTTTCGTACTTTTATCAAGGGTATTGGTTCAATTGTGCATGCAAATAGATCCACTGAGATTCGAACTTGCGTATTACGATTCTGAAGTCAAACTACCTCTGGTCTTAGTCAATTGAACTTCCCTGTCTACGGCTAGAGATCTATGTCGTTTCTCTATAACTATTAAACTATTAAGTTATCTTAAATTGAAACTGAAAATACAAAAGGCTTATATCTAAATAGAAAATCACTCAGTTTTTAGTCGATATAATATTTGAATAGTGCGAATAATATCTCCCCAAAGTTTAATCCTCCAATAGAAATCTGGATTTGTTTTTCATATTCTGATCTTTACAATTTCTAAACGAAAGCCTTCACAAACAGACGTACGCCCACCAGTAATTTCGAATTAGCATTTTTTTTATTTTAAGAATACACATAATAAATTTGGTTTTCGTTTAATCAAATAATTGATCAAACATCATTGCTATTTTAAATATGGCTAACAACGTTTTATCAAAGCTCGGAGTATTTAAATCCGAATAATCTCAATTTTTTCACAGTGAGGAAATGTTTAGATTTGTAATCCAAATTTCAATTAAAACAGATATAAATGATCGCAAGAATGGTATTATGATCATTTTTATTAATTGCTACAATTCCCGTAGGATTTTAAGATATCAGCAAAAGTTTCACAACAATTCTGATATAATTACATTTTATTTTTCCTTTGAGAGGTGGCTTTGTTCCATTAAAACATGGAATTGACAATTAAATAAGAAAGGTAAAAACGCAAAAAATACTTCCTTTTAAAATAAATATGTTTTAAATATATGAACTTAAATTCTTGAGTTTTTATGCCAAAATGGCTAGGGATGGCGCATAATGATTTTTGATATTCAGAGAAATGTAATCATGGATTTAATTAATTATTTTTCAAGAGATAACAAATATTATTTCGATTTAGTTGACGTTGTCTATTCTTTTACTTGTTTTTTCGTTTAAAAAACATGGTGTGCATCATCTAGCAGTCCAAGAACATGAATATAATAAGTTTTATAGATCCAGTGGATTAAGCTGTCAGAGAATATACATTTAAGCGCTTTGACTTTGATAGGCCATGACCTTAATGATTTCTGACCTTAAAAATAGTATGCACCATTCGGCAATCGGAGACAATCATCATGCTGCGTTAAATCATATATATATTTAATTTTAATTTATATACGCTCTCAACTTTTCTTAAGTCGAATGAGGACTCTGAGGTTACGGTTGGATGTCTACTCTTTATTTGATATGGCTATTAGCAAAGCCCCCACTTATTAGTGACCAGGCACTCTAAAAATAACACCTGTAGTAAAGACCTGTCTTTCAACAAGTTGACTGGTAGGTCAGTGGTTAGGGCTTCAGACCGGCATTAAGCCGGTTTGCATTCGATTCTGACTGGAGGAATTCTAGTTGGTTTTAATTTAAGCTTTTATCTATATTTTACCAAAGTAAAAATTCATCTTTTTTACTGATTGGTCCTGGCATATTAACTTTTTCTAATATTTTGTAATTTTGTTGCTTATCACATTAATTGCTTTTCAGAGCTGGCATAATTTCAATGTTTTTATTTAATTGAACGCTATCCCCGAATTTAAATTTAGCGTGTCTACGAAATAATCGGAAGGTAGTTATTAAGGGTGGGGCGATTGTTCGTATTCATGTGTGGACGTATGTGAATGTATGTGTTGGTCAACTTGGTGGGCAGTTTAAAATTTTTTAACATATCTATGTGTTTGTTTTGATGTATGTGCATATTTGTTTCTGATGCTGTTGTTAATCCAAAATACCCCTATTCATCAGTCTTGTTCTTTTTGTAGAGTTTTCATAATCTCAGATTATTCTAAAACCCACGAGGCCTAGAGAGTAACTAGAGTTATTCTAAGTAGAGTAAATCTAATCGAGTAACTCGGACGTTGTAATCGAGGACGTTGTTGGCTATCGTGGTCGGCTGTTGTGAGGTAGAGAATGGGAGAAAGAGAAAACCCTTCTGTTAGAATGCTTAATGCATTTATGGATGCCACTAACTGCCAATCAGACCTCCCCAAGTGGTCATATATCTTAGCATAGAACAAGCTCTATATTGCTTAATTTCAGTTATCTGTTGGGAAACGGTTATTACAACGTAACTTGACTGTACTTGTCTTCCGTGTGTCCTTAGTGGTGTGACGGCGTGTGTATGTATTTACGTTTGTGAGTCTTTTTTTTATTTAATTTTAAACATTTATTTAAACGCTGTATTTTCCTTTTCTAATTAGAAACTATTAATGTGTTAAAAAAACTGTTAATGGAAGACATCTATGCTCCGACCGACCAGAGATTGAAAACAAAGGAAATTTAAAAGGTCAGTAAATGTTTTGCACTAGAAAACGATCTAAGGTAAACCAAGGTAAAGAAATTATGTGAAGGAACTAAGGTAAGATAAGAAATCACTTATTTCAATGATTTTTAAGATTTTCGATTTCCGAGAGTAACAAATGGCAAGGAGTACACTATAGTTATATGTTAGATTAAATAAAATGTATATATAAATTATATTTCTATACTTACTTGGTGAACACCAACCCAAGTTTGGCACAATACCATTTTTACGTGTTCTTACCCAAGTTTTTTGTGTTCGGTGTTGCCCTTAACTAGATGAGCTGCTCTCCCGAGTTAACGAGCCCCATCTCCCCGATGCAGCTATAAATTCATACGGACTGTATAGGAACAAAATATAAAACATGTAAACAATAATATTAGTAGTTTTGACATTAGAAGATTAAATGGTATCAGATAGTATATATATATATATATATATATATATATATATATATATATATATATGTATGTGTGTGAGAGAGAGAGGGAGAGAGAGAGAGAGAGAATATAAATGCGAATTTTATATGTATGTATGTGTACGCATTAATGAATATTTGCATAATTTATTCTTAATATCAATCTGTATACATAAACCTGTTCAAGAGATGCTTTTAGAAAATGAATGTTCTCATATACGCATATGTATATGTTGCCGTGTTTATATCTGAGTGTCTGAGTGCATATTTATTTACCCGAGATAGTATGCAACAATTTATGGTGCTTCATGTCTAACAAACCTGTTTCTGTGCGCCCGTGTATATGTGTTTGCATGTACGTCTTAGCATATATGTGCGCGTAGATATGGGCAATAATGTTTGGCAATTCATCGAGTTTGCGTATATATTTAGCGATTAACATGGTTTTATCTGTGTCTCTGTCTGTGTGTCTTGCTGTGTCTAAATTAATTTTTGCTTATGAATCAATGAATTCCGAATTGAACTCGTTATTTTTTGGTTGGATTTTTTTTCCTTTCTTTCTTTGATCTTAACTTTACTCTCTGATGCTGATCTTTCATTTTTACTATTCTGGAATCAAAGAGAAACACGCAAGGGCCATTTTTCTTTATTTTTTTTTCTTAAATATAAATGTTGTTGTATATTGATCTCAAATGTTTAATATAACAACACTCACTCTTCCATCAATACATAAAGCTTAATATCAAGTAAAATGTTATATAAATTATATTTAGTATGTTCAGAAAAAAGGTTGATATAAATAATGAACGTATTCCTTATTATATCTACCTATATGTGATGTGTTTTTTAAACAGACTATTTGATATATATATATATATATATATATATATATATATATTAGTTCTGTGTTATATTTTTATGTCTTTAGATACCTCCTATTTAGTGAAAAGTTTGATAAAAGTTGATGTATTTTAGATATTTGTTCCATTGTGTAGTTTTTGTTAAAAAAGGGAGATAATTCTTTAAAATTATTTTATTTATATAGATTGCTTTAATTGTTTGAGATTATTCTTTAAATATCTACTCATGCATATATTTCAAGTTTACTGTATATCTATTTTTATTCGTAGGTGTAACAAGACAGATAATAACGCTTAATAATGCATAAAAATGCGTAAGCGTCCAGATCAAGAGTAAATTGCAAAAACTAAATTAAACTGGACAACGAATGCTAACTTTTTAGTTTTTGGAAAATTAAATGGAACTGTTATTTTGAAAGATTCATTTGTAATATGATATCTCACATTCAAGAACACAATTCAGTTGTGATAAATAAAAATATTCTCGATGACATATTTCAGATGATAAAGTAAATATTTCTCTAGTAATGGGGCCTTATGCCAAACCCCGACATTTGTAGAAACAGACAATCAGATATATTACGCCAGAGCAAACAGTTTACTTTTGATATCTTGAGCTGGTCTCACAAAGAGTGCTAAAGTGCTGCCGTCCATGATGTACCGTCATCATGAACAAAGATGAAAAAGAAGCAAAAATATCATTCAGTTTTAAAACTCGCTGTTCTCTTCAGCTTTAACCACATTAAATAGATTTGCATAGAAATAGATCTTTCCCCATAAGACTCATGTGAATGTGTCTTGTTATAGACGCTAATTGTATATATTATATAAATAATTAAATAGGGTTGTATTTCTTAAACTCCCATATGAAATGACAATTTTGAAATAATTTATGAGTCTAGTGCTAATGATTTCTGTATCTCTATATGTTCTAAAAATTCGTTAATTTACGGTTGTTCCGTGAAGATGAGGCTGGTTACCTTAAAAGAAAAACTCATCTGACGGTAAAACAATACTGACGGAAATAACTCATTATATTTTCAGCGACAGAGCACATGTATATGGACGTTAAATCACACCTCTCTGTCCTTATTAATAAAGTAATACTATGTTATAACACTTACTTGCTTTGAATCCTTTCCTAATTCCTGAAAAAAAAAGATACAGTTTGGAAGAGTTAATATAAGAAGGTCTTTCCTAAATAATGCATTAATTTTTCTTATTCCGCCTACGTATCGTTTAGTAATGTACATTCAATTTCAGCGGCATTTAGCCCTATCAAAGTTTAATCCGATTATTAACCCGTTACGTGTTAGGGCGGTCTCGAAACATTTTTTCTCTTCTCAATATTTTCTTGTTAGAGTTCTACAAACTGCTTCATAAATTTAGGGTATTCCTTTTCCATGGCGGAATCCATTATCCAAATTTATATCGGTGCGCCTTCCTTGCTATATTTTACGGGTCCTAAAAGCGTATTCTCTCTTCAGTATCATTTAGAAGTGGAGGGGAATACCAGCTCATCTCTTGCATTTCATTAAAGCTGAGAAAGTCAAATATGAAAACTAGTGTCGTAAGTGAAATGTAACTTCTGTTTCAAGTTACTACAGGTTACATAACTCTCGACATATCTACTGCGATGACTAAACAGAAAAAAAAATACTGGAAATCAATTGATCGCACGTTTTAATGTTACCGCTCCCGAATTCGTAGCTTTTCGACCTTGGAAAAAATTTAAAAGGTTAGTGGAATTAATTTGGAAGGACATTGCCATGAGTTCATAGATAAAACAGAAATTTCTCTATCCTAATCTATTAAAATGTAACAATTGATTAGGAGGCAGCGAGATTGAAGCATTAGTAAAATCTTGGACTCTGAAAGCTTATTACACAATTTCAAATTCTAGTCAAAACTATTAAATTTTCACTTTAGCTGCGTCGGGCAGCTAGGGGGTGATGCTGTTAACCTGGTAGAGTAAAAAGCACTGGGATATATTGACCGTGTAAAATGACCAATGGTCAAGTGTTTTTATTCATTTGGTCTGCACAATCCCAAGTTACGGGCAAACATTTGGCGACGTGTCGATATTAAGAATAGTCTGCATATTGTGGTAGTTCTGACTGAGGTGTTTTACTAACGGCGATTTCAAAAATGACATGATGTGATTGACCGTATGCTAAAATGCTAGCTTTACAGGGTTTATCAAAATAATAAAAACTTATATTAGTAGAATTCTCATATTCTACGACAGAATTTATATTAGAATTATTCTCACCCACTGATATTTAAAAAATTATATATATATATATATATATATATATATATATATATATATAGATAGATAGATGGATAGATAGATAGATATAGATATATATATATATATATATATTGTGACGGTTAAAGGTTGATAAGCTGTTGCACCACACAACCCAGAGACACTTGAATAGAACGACGCTGCTTTTATCACCTTAAAAACCATCCCAAAGGGGCTGTGAGATTTCAAAACAAACAACACTAATTAACGGTGACATTTTTAGCCGAAAACGCGGACTTCGTGTCTGCGAAATTGGCGTTGGTCAGAGAACAAAGGAATAATAAATCTAAATTTCTTATCGAAAATTATGACAGATGCTAAGATACGAGAATTTCTTAGAAACAGAAAAATCAGTCGGAATAAAGATTTTGAGCCGCTCACATCGGGGAAGAAAATATTTCCCAAAAAGAAATCGCCCTACGGACGGATATGAAATGAAAATTTGCTAAATTTTTGCAGACCGACTCGGATTATATCCCTAAAGGCGAACTGCTATGTTAACCTGCCACGCTACCAGCCCAAGAAAGGGAAAGAGAGTAAGGAATCTATTTATCGCAACTAAAAAAGAAAGAAGGAAGGGAAGCTCGTACCCTAACCAAATACCGAGGAGAAAGGAAGAGCGAACGAATTCTTATCATAACTCTGAGGACAATTGAGTATTTGAAATTTTACCCTTGTGACTAAATGATTCTAATTCTCCCCACCGACCGCATACTCTGCACATATGCATCTGCAAGAAAACTTCCGCAAACATATTTTCTTGATCGCTATTCTCACACACACACAAAAAAACAATAACTCATTATCCATTATATGTATTCTTCCTAACGAATCTATTTACTCACAGATAATAATTTATTATCCCTTATATATCTTTTTCTAATAATCTCATTTAACCACGAATAAAATTATATCTTAAAATTATAATCTTAGCGTCTTTTGTCGTTTTGTTCTTGCATGCACTGGCACACATACATTTCTTTTGCAGCCATGAGATTGAACCTTGATAGCGGGTTAATAGTTGTGAATTAATATGTCTCATAGGTACAGAAATTGGTCGCGATACTAATAGACGTACATAATCCTATAGTCTGTGGTATATGCTAATTGAGAAACGACCTCAAACCAGTAATTCTGAACTGTGATAAAACGAGTCACTCATTTGGTGACATCTTAGCCCCGGGGCTCGTGACAATATATATATTTCTGCATTTTTAGATTTGTGAAACATCCAGTTCAATAAAAATAAAATTTGAGTGCAAAGATGTATTTGTTTATTCAATCATCTCTGTTTCTAATGGCAGAAACTAAACTGATTGACCACATCCATTCAGATATATATATA
>JAUZSX010323300.1:0-11513 GCA_034780655.1 Idiosepius hallami | reverse complement strand
ATAGATAGATAGATAGATAGATAGATAGATAGAAACAGGGAGACTCAAGCGTAGTAGGAGAGCCAGGCAGTTACAAACTCAGAGAAATAGATATAGGAAGACACACACAGTAATACAGAGTGAGGGAAACAGAGTGGACCAGCAAAACGCGAAATGGAGATGGATGAAGACTTATAGATTGGGAAGTGTTTTGTTGGCCAATCTTTTTTATCTATCAAGTTTTATGATTGGTCACGTTTAATTGAAGGCAAAGACAATGAAGGCTGCACATCTGTCATTGTAAGCACCATTGCTGTGCGGCAGTGTCGTTTCATAGCGTATTCATCCGTCTGCTAGCTGATCCTTTAATCTTCAGTCGTGCTAGTAAACAATTAAATTGTAGAATTTAAAAAAATCAGTAACTGCTGTAAGTGTTGAATGGAGAGTAAAGGTTAACTGTGTATAAGCAGCTTTGTTTTGAGTGTGAGTGTGAGTTTGAATGGTGCTTTCGATGGCAGCTGTGCAGCCTCCATTGTCTTTGTAAATTTTGTAAACAGCTATTATTTCTATTCTGGGTCTATATACAAATAATTTTGTTTGGGCAGTTGTTGTTTGTTTTGCTTGGGTATCTTGCATCTTCAATATTTGAGATAAAATTCATGGCACCACATGACAAAGAACTATCTGAAGATCTTAAAAAAACGTATTGTTGCACTACATAAAGATTGCCGACACCCTGAAACTGAGCTGCAGCAGAGTAGCTAAAATCATCCAGCGTTTTAAAAGAGTAGTATCCACTCATAACAGGCCTCGGGTACGTCGTCAAAAAGTAGCTGGGCGCACGTGGCGTATTACACTTAACATTCAAGTGCTTTCTTGAAAAGTTCAGCGTAAACAGTGCTATTAGAATTACTAAAGGGATTCGTAGTAAATCTAACCTCAAATTTAGTTGTTTTTTTGCAATTTATTTCACTTATTGTGGAAGACTTGATGCGACGCGAATTATTCAACAATGACCCATATAGTAAAGCCACAGAAAAAACGAGACCTCCGTGATATATATATTTACTTGGTGAGCAGCACCAACAAAGTTTGGCACAAGGCCATTTTTAAGCTGATATAATACTAGAGCCCTGTTCGATGAAATATGACGCCAAAGCAATCAGTTTCATGTCAATTACGTTGTTAATCGCATTGTCGTTTCTTTAAGTTCAATGCTTAAAGAAACGACAATGCGATTAACAATGTAATTGACATTTTGACATTTAAAAAAACAAAATTTATAAAATAAATAAAAAAGTTGTTTTTTTAAAAATAGACAAACCAACATGTGTTTTGATTTATACTAATTTTATTGATTATTATTAAAACAAGGAAAAATAATAATTAATAAGAAAATATAAACATTTTTGATGACTGACTTTGTTGGCTGTTTAAACAAACACAGTTTTAAAAAAATTGCTCATTCGTCTAACTAAAAAGTTAGACGAATGAGCAATTTTTCAACTAACACTGCATGGCATGTTAAGGCAAAGCACAAACATGGCATGTTAAGACAAAAACAGTGGTGTACCTTCTTTAATCATACGTCGCCAGCACCGATGTATCGGCCCTTAAGTGTCTAAAAACTTAAACATTTGATTGAAAAGAAAACACTATTTATAAATGTCAAGTTAAATTTTGTGTTTTTCCTGTTTATCTTTAAATTATTTTTTTTAATATTTTTTAAATGAAAGAAAATGTTTATTTAATTTGAAAATTTCTTTAATTCTTTTAAATATGGAACTTAAACTAAGACAAAGCTGTTCTAATTCTTTTTTAAATATATGAAAAGAAATAATTTTTATTATTATATTTTGATCAAAAATTTGAAATTCTTAATTGAGAACAGGCCTCGGGTAGGTCGTTTTTTTTTTAAACTTTGATTTAAAATAAATGTTTTTTTTAATTTTAATTGAAAAAAAAAATCTTTGCTTTTTTTTTCGAAAAATGTTACAGATTTGTAACATTAATAAACAAAACAAAAATCGTAGATGTTCTTAGGTTGGTGTTTATTCGTAAGTTATGAAATGAAAAAAATTGAATTATAAGAAATTATTAGAAATTCAGGTACTTTTTATAAATATTTTCGCATATGCTTTTCCAAAATGTTCCTATTGTTTATTTAGACACAAAAATATTGCAATCAAAAGTTAAGAAAAAACGGATTTAATTTTTTTACGTAAATTTATAAACAATAATCACTCGAAGAGTCGTCTCCAAACATGTTTTATCGTTTACTAAGATTCTTTTATACATTTCATTGAAAAGAAAACAGTAATTTATTACATAAAATATCAATAACAAATAATTCAGATATTATCAGTACATATAATGTTTAAAAACTTTTTTCAGTTTAATTTTGAAAACATTTTACAAAAAACTTACGAATGAATTAACATAGTTTTTAATTTCGAATATTTTAAAAGTTATTTCTAATTGATTTTTTTTTATTTTTAACATTTCATTGAAAAGAAAACACTATTTATTTAATTATTTTTTAATTTAGATAATTTTTGGTTAAATTTTGTTCCAAGAAATAAATATAATATTTAATTTTACTTTTATTTCGATTTTCGAGCATTGTTGAATGTTGAGTGTTGCGTTGAGATTGTGATTCAAATTTTAAATACTTACTTTGCTAAACTTACTTGGGGTAAAATTATCCCTTTTTTTAAATAAATTTTAATTTTGGGGAAATGAAAAACAATGAACTTTCTGCCCATTTATATAGTTTTAGTATCAATTTGGTATCACACAAGTGTAAGGCATGATGTTTGTTTCTAAAATAGACGACTGACTTCCTAATGGCTTGTAAATACACGCCTGCCTGATCATCGTGACATCAGCAAGTCTTTTTTAAACATCAAACAGGCCTGGTTTATTACAGAGGTCTCGAGAAAAAAGCTGAACCGTAGCCGTTGGGATGTTACTAAGGCCTGTTCGATTAAATGTGACGTCACAGAATTAAAGCTATGAATCAGCTTAAGCAGCTGTCTCTGACTAATTGACAACGTTGAATTATAATTACAAAGTCATTTTTTTATAATTGTAAAACTTTTTGGTGCAACAAGAATATATTTTTTTTTTTGATTTATGCTGTTTTATTAAATCTAATTAAAATTACGAAAAATAATAATTAATAAGAAAATATAACTATCATTGTTGCCTAATGGCTGTAACGTCATGTAAACGCGGTTTTAAAGACATTTTTTGTTTATTCACCTTGATTTTAAAACAAACACTAGATACATTTTTATATTTTTAATTTTGTTATAAAAATCACAATTCTATTTGTTTTAATTGCAATAATTTCATTAGATTACAATATTTATTTTCAAGATACAAACCTTCAGCAGTAAAAGCATTTATTATAAATTATATTATAGCGGAATAGACTATCAGAATTATTAATATATTCTCCAAGCATATGAGTCAAATGTCAACGTAAAACGAAACACTGGAATTTGAATTCTCGTATAACGATCCGGAAATTCGGATATATATTCAGTGGTGCACTGAATCCAATACATTTCCATATTTTAATCTAAACATTGATAAGATATATTAGAAATAAACATTATTTAATGAATATAATCTTATTACTTGTTTTATTTTATGTAACAACAATTTAATGATAGCTCAAGCTGATATTGTTTTATGGTTTTAGTTTTTTTTTTATTTTTTTTTTTAAATGTCATATATTTATAAATAAAGCCAAATGCCTTATTTCAGCTTAAAAAAACAACGGAGTTAGAATTATTTTAGAATATTATTTTGAAATATTTTTAATCTATTCCTAATCCTACTTGATAAAATAAGAATAAACTTTTACCTTTCAAAAATAGATAAAATTTGGGTAACTCAATTGCATTTTAAAATATTTTAATAGTGAAAACTGAAAAAAATTTAATTTAATGGTTCTATATCAATTATGATGTTAAACTGTTTATAAAAATAGTTGCAAAACTATTTTGCTTAATGTTTGCTTCCTAATTATTTGTTTAGGAATAAAAAGTATATATTAACCATACAAAATATGTCTAAGTTAACAACCTAACTTTTTTGTTTCCAAATTGTTCTATTGATTAATATCGACGATAAACTATCAATTTATCATAAAACGAAAAAAATATTTGGAAAATAATTTTGAGTGTGTTCGTTTTGTGCTAAATATTTTTTAAATTAAATACTTTTAAACTATACTTTAAAATTCAAGTCTGTTGTTTTTTAACTCTATATGACATTATTTTCAAATTTTAATTTTTAATAATAGTGACTTGACTTCTGGAACAAGTATTTTTTCAGGGTTTTCAACTGAAAAATTTTTTGAATAAAACAAATCTTTTTTTTTAAAGCGTTTTTAAACTTAAAATCGAGCCGAAAAACTTGTTTTTCTAAAAAGAATATTTGAATGGACTCGGTATCGGAAAAATCTAGGAATCATCCCAACACTAGAACAAAAGTTTTTTTTTTTCCTAATTAAGTTATCATGCACTGATCACCAACTGTCTTTACAGCCTCTATGTGTGGCTTTAACTGTAAAAAATTGAGAAAGAAAAAAATGCATTCGCGGTGCCAACCTGTTCCTTATATAAAAAAGTTCTATATTTCTACCGAGAATTTTAAAATATTATAGACAATTACAAAAAATGTATTGACAAAAAAAATGCAAGGAATACAATTAATATCTGAGCATAAGAATATCATTTTGAACAAATTTCAAAATAATGTAAATAATACTTATCATGAAGCTTTGACACAAAAATTTTGTCAAATACAGCAATGTTATGTATAAGAAAATATTGCCAAAAACAATAATCAGAATCATAGAGAATATCTCTTAATTATTTGATTCTCTACATTATTTTACTTTTCTTCTGTTTTTATCGTGTAGGTAAACATTTCTTCTTTTTTTTACAGATAATTTTCATTTGGATTTTACTGGAGATATTCTTATGAGAAAAGAAAAAACAAAAAATAGGTATGACATTTATTTTGTATTGTTATTTTATTTCAGACATTTGAGCGTAAAAGTGCAAATAAATTACTGATTATTAGTTTTCATCAATTCATTAAGAATTATTGTCGCACAAAAAAGGAAAATAAAACTGAAATAGAAGTAGAAAGAAAAAAATGATAAATAAATTGTTTTTTTTTTGTATGTCTGTGTCATAGAAAGTGCATGTTTAAGTGCATTTATGTTTGTTTTGTGCGTTGGTGTATATAAGTTTTTTATCCGTCTATTTCTGGGTCTTTGTATAGCGGAATATATATTAGTGTCTGTGTTTTTCTATATTTGTGTGCCTCTGCATCTATGTAATTTGTATAAGCATACGCTTTTGTATGTAGATAAAAAGAATGCGTGAGGTTATTTCCATTTGGAATGGTTATAGGTACCTACCTTTTTCTTATCCCTCTACCACCAAAACTGCTACCATTCGTTAGTCCCAAGAAGTCGTTATCGAATGGCATTGCGCCAGTGGATAAAATAACGTCCACACCCACTTAATGTTTTTGGTTTCCTTTTAGATGGCTACATCATTGGCCGTTCCTGCAAGGCAGACGAAAATCGAGGAGAATAGAAATAAAACAGAAATGTATAAGATAGACAGAGTGTGTGGGTGTTTATTTTTTGTTTTTTTGTTTTTTTCTTTGATTTTTTTTTCGTGTGTGTTTGTATAAGAAATACAAAGAAAGATAAAGAGTTGAAGAATGATTAGAAGAGAAACATGAACATAAATTAAAGAAAGAATGGAAAAAAAGGAGATGAAAATAGAATTCCAGAGGAAAAGAAAACCATGCAAAATCTAAAATGAAACAATAATATTAATTCAAGTTAAAATAACCTGAATTAATATCATTGTTTCATCTTTATTATCATACACACAATATTTCTTTGTTTGTGTGATTTGCCAAATTAAAGCAAAGTAATTAATATTATTATCCAGATTTGTATTCTCATCTTTATTTTTATATGCAAATTGTTTTTTTTTATAGTTAGTGTTGTTTAGATTATTCGCACTATGTCTCGTATTTATTCCTTTATACACTTTTTTTTCGTTAAAATATTTTAGACAAAACTTATTACTGAATATTATTAGAATTATTTGGACTATATTTTGCATTTTTATTGTATTAGTAGGTTTTGATTTTAGTTCTTTTCTACCCTTGCTTATTTTCTTTATTTTTTTGTTCATTTTGATCAGTATTTTTCTTTATTTATTTTTTGTAATTTCGTTTTTATTTTCTTTGAAAGGAAGCTCTTATATTTAACTAAATAATTTTCGGCCTTCAAAAGAAGGCCGAAAATTATTTTAATAAAACCTCAGTTAGTTAGTTAGTTAGTTAGTTAGTTAGTTAGTTAGTTAGTCCTTTTGCTCAACTACCGTAAATCCAACTATTGTCACCAGTCTTTTCCAACTGGGTCTGTGATTGTCACTTGGTACAGGTGCGGGTTCTGCGGCACCACATCCATTCGGCAGTTCATCAGCGTACCAACCACGAAGTCTTAGCCATCCGACTCTATTCAGATCGAAGTCCAACATGACCTACGTTACACTAAGAAAATCCCATACGAGCGTACTCTGCGAATAGCTGCGACATGTGATGCTTGATGCTGCTTGCAGATCTCCTCTGCAGACGCGTTGTGGACAGAATATTCGTACTATACGACGGAGAGATCTGATGTCAAAACCATCGATACTGGTAGATGGCCATATCTCTGCCTCACAATCTAAGGCATCAAATTTCAATTCTCTAGTAGGTGTTACCGTTCGCAGATAATTTTTTTTTCTGAATGTACATTTGATTTAAACATTAAATCACAACAATTATTTTTGCTATTGTTAACATTTAGCGGTTCATTAGAAGGATATTTTTAGCCACGCCAGAAAATTATGGATATTTTTGTCTCTTGAAACCACGTTCTCGTTAATTATTCAACAACGTCGAATGATATTTAATTTCAACAAAAATTCTATGTTCAAAATATATTTTGAAGTCAAGTTTATTTTGGAAATAAATTAAAATAAAACTTAATAAGAACTTTTTTACTTAAAACAATGAAATAAAAAAAAATCTTTAACGAACCTGCGACGAATTCAACCGATAAATTGCATGATTTTGTTTTTCGGAATCCTTGAGATGAGATATGATAAATTTAAAACGCATTATTTGGAATATTGCCCTTATCCTTTTTTCCCAATCTATTTTCCTCGTCGTTATAGTTCACATGAGTTAGTCAACTGATAAATTAAGAGATTTCAATAATTTAGCAGAAAAACATTATTCTAATGACTATCAATTCAAAAAAATATACGATTATATATTATAGAATATATAGATGCTGGAACATATTTTTCATCTATTAATGAATGGAGTGAAATTTGACGTCCAGATACAGAGAAATAGTATATTTACTAAGTTTATTAAAAAGGTATTAATGGTTGCATATAGTCAAATGATAGATTTTTAATGTACTTGGTTTGTTATTCTGAACTATACAGATAAATTTATTATAAAACACAGAAACTGACCATAAGGGAGTTTGCTGAAAAAATGGGGAACTTATACAAAATATTAGTTGTAAAATAACACACTGAAAAAAGAATTTAATTTCAGCAAAATGATTGTAAAATTAAAAAAAAGAAATTTAATTTATTCAGAATTTTTTTAAATTATTTACTCTACTTCTATAAGTTGTGTATTATTGACAAGTTATTTAATATTTTTATTCGTTTATAATCTTTTATTGTTACATTTTGTTTTTTATTATTATTATTATTGTTATTAAAACAGGTTTATGTATTTATGGCGTTTTACTTAATTGAAATAAAATCAAGCGTAAATTGGTTACGAAACAAATCGACTGGCAAGATTATTCAGGATAAGGTTAACCACCGAGTTGGTTTAATTAACGCTTTCCACAGCTGTGGAAAAGGACGCAATCTTGACGACCTGAATGCTGACCGAAATCTTGGTAACCCGAATACTTCGTGATTTATGAATCAACAATCTTTGGTCGTCTTAGAAACTTAAAAATACCCAATGTTTTAGTAGCGGGGCAAGGAAGAATCAATTATAAACCAATTGATTTAAAACAATCGAAAAGAAAGTGATTGTTTGTATCAGTTTATTTAAATGAATGTTCTAATATTCTATTTCAATAAAATTGAGACATTTTATAAACTAGAATAAATTATTAAATACGAGAAAATGTAAAATTTCGTTTAATTCATTTTTCCTGGCTTTGCTTTGAAATGATATTTTTTTATTATTGCCCAGAAGCTGAAATTCCAAATTTTGACCACTTAGTTATTTTTCAGCATCAACGCCAATTAAATAGTTTCTGTGATTTAAAATAACCGTATCCTAAGGTTTAAGTTTTTTCCAAAATTTGTTGGTTAGTTTGTTAAAAACAGCTACGGTCAAATCTTTTAACTTTGACCCCTTGACAGCTGAATTTATGCAAGAAAGTTAATTAAAAGGCATGTTTAGGAATTAAATTTATTGTTGGGACTTTTTTCCACATCTTAGTAGGTTTTTGATGTTTCTCCGCTACGTTTCGGCCTAGTTTCCCTCTGGTCGTCTTCAGGAGTTTTTAACCGTAACCCCAGATAGGGATGTTGGGTCTCGTCACCGAATCCTCAGTAATCACTGCCTTCCATTGTTGTTGTCTATCGAACCACATTTTGCGACCAAGTAAATCCCTCTGGTCGACTCGAGTAGGAATTCAAACCGCTATCTTCTGATAATACTCATTTGGAACCGTAGAAACACTCACGCCTCTATCCGTAAAAGTTCATTCCTAAACTTCGAAGCCTCATCTCAAAAATAGAAACTATAATTAAAAAATATCTGTTAAAAAATTCTGCCAAAAATCTATTAAAAGCTTGCTCAATGTCTGAATACCATACATGTTATAAATTAAATTTTCTAGACACAAAATTAGCAGAATAATTTTTAAGAGACAGCAAAGGTCAAATCTTTCAACTATGACTACTTAACTGCCAAATTTTCTGCCAAAAACCAATTAAAAAGGTTGAGCCAAATTCTTGGTAACCTTGGTACCCTTAAGGGCACCAAGACTTTGAAATCAAATTTAAGTGTTTAGAAAAAGTAGTTTGGTAAATCTTCATGTCTTAAATTCTTTCCAGTTTTTTTTTTTAAAGAAAAGAAGTTCTATAACGAAGATTGAACCTGAGTTTTGTTAATATTAGATATACACGCTACCAACTGGGATGCATCGACATGTTAAAGGCCAAATTTAAGATATAAAAGACTTATAAAATCTGACGTTCCTTACACGATCGATCACTTGTGAACACTAATATTGACTTTTGGCTCAATAAACGAGAATTGAAATTAAGAAAATAGATACTAATTTGACCTATGAACTGTATATATTTGTTTAATTTACTTGAAAAATGAGTTAGCAGTTAATCTGCAAAGCAGTTCAAAACAAAAACACTAACACTTAACCATATATTCAAAGACGTTAGGGTTTGAATGATACAGAAATGTTGTTGGTTTGAACTCATAAATATGACATCAGGATATTGGAAACTTTCATTTTGTAGATTATGTAAATATTAAGTTTGTCATTTAATTGGCTGATAAAATTGAAACGAACTTAGAATTCGTCATATCCAAATAAAAATGATCACACAAAAATTATAGTCTAAAATAATTATAACAACCAGGTTCATTTTTGAAAACATTTCTGGAAAATGAAAAATGGAAATGAAATGTATCTGAAACCGCAAATAGAGTGAATCAGTGAATCAAGTACATAGCTTATAAAAATTAGAAAAATTGTGGAACCGAAAAGATTATTCAGATACCAAACTCAAGAAAAAAAAACAAAAGGGCATGATGATATTTCTAAACACCACTGTATATAAACTGCTGAGATATGGCCTTGCGAGTTATTTTATTTGTTTTTGCTCGATCGTGTAAGTAACAAACACATGCAAACATACTAATATATAAGGGATATGGTTCTATATATACTTGGTGGTTCTATACTCAAGATTAGTTGAAGAAAGGCATCACAATCAGCAGTTCAATTTTGAAGCTCTGCTGATGCGTTAAAGTAATCTAATTTCCGAAAGACAATTCTACTCTTTGAGAATTCTACCATAATTCAAAACGAAGTACCATTTTGCATTATTGGAAGCAGAGGTTATAACATAAGAATTATTTCTCTTGAAAAAGTTTCAGGGGATATTTCATTTGGTTGGTATAGTTTGTTAGAGGATATCAGCAGCTTTGAATCCAAAAAGAATTTCTTCATTCTACTGTATGTCAAGCCATTTTCTAATAGAACAACGAGGCTCGTATTTATATATGTACGTATGTGAATTGGGGCGGACGAGGCTCCTCAGCAGGTAACTTGTCTAGAAGAAGGAAAACTTTGATAAAAAAAAAACCGCAGTTGAAATAACTACCAGTCATCTCGCTTCTGTTTGTCACTGGATCATAGTTGTTTTAGTCCAGAGAGTTGTGTGAGTGTTGTACAAACTTACTTTAGGTACAGATGCCTCAATCTAAAGCGGCAATGATCTGCTAGGATAATGCTATCATCATTTGTGTGTGTTTGTGCGTGTACGTAAAATCTTATGTACTTCATGCCAAAGTGATTCGCCGTTTCAGCCCATCGATTATAAGAATGTAGAGTTTCTCATGTTTTCTCTCTCTGAAACGCACTCTCCGCTATGGCGTACAGGTTACGTCTTTCAAGGTTGCGGAATCAGTGTAGATATTCTATTCGATCGATTTTCCTATGTTGACGTACGTAATCTGTCTGAAGCAACCAGAAAATGTAAACCCTACATTCTTAGAATTAGAAAATATTATAACCATATTTTTTTTTAATTTTAAGCTGCAATATTTTAAGTTACAAATTTATTATTATTATTATTTATCTAGAATTTTATTCTTTTTTAATGCTTGAATAATAACTTTTCCTTTACTTTTGTAGGTTTAATATCAAATATATAACTTTTCTATTTAATTAATTAATGTCTTTTAAAATCTCATCAATGACATCTAGAGCAAATAAAAGGTTCATAGATGCTTCATCTAATACAATTAAATCAAATTTGTAAAATAATTTGCATGGTCAGATATGGGAGGTTACATGGCAAATACAAATTTCTGTTAGTGGGATAGGTAATTTAAACAAAGTGTGGATTGTTCTTTCTCATAAAAGTTAAGTACAAGCAATACCTGTCCAGGTGCAACAACATACTTGATAGTTGCGATATAACTATGGATTTTCATACAAACAAATACAATAATGTTTATAAATCAAATAATAATTTTTCTTTCTTTCAATGAAAAAATTCAATGCCTTTCTCTTTTATTCATCCATGTGTGTATGTGGACACGTGTATGTGTATGCTTGTGTGTAACTATGATATTTACTTGGTGAGCACCCCCAAGTTTGGCACAAGGCCATTTTTACGTGCTCTTACCCGAGCTTTATATAT
>JAUZSX010323279.1:0-11514 GCA_034780655.1 Idiosepius hallami | reverse complement strand
ATAAATAAAAATTTGAAACGAAATTAACGTCAAAACAAATCGTCTGCTTCTTTTTTGTTTTAAAAAATTGAAGAGTTTTAATAGGGCAAATTCATCTGAAATGCGAAAGACCCTGCAGAGCATGTATCAACAGCCTTATCGTTATTATTTAAAGCGGAACAAGTGTTTTTAAAAAGATGAGCATTAAACAGACAACAATCCAAAAATAGGGAGGAGGATGTTAGAGTAAAGAAAAATCTGTGCGAGGGAAAATAAAGACTACGTTCAACGATTATTCGGTGTGGGGGGGACAGGGATTTCCAATAGATCTTGTTGTTATTAGTATCCCTATTAAAAGGTGATGATAGAACCGAGAAATGAAAACCAACACGGACTGGGGATGACAGACACCCCACTAAAACGGAAGCGGGGGGTTCGCCCAGACCGTGGGCTCATTGGGAATGAACATGGCAGGTAGGTAAGGTAGGTACACTTACTTAGTAAGTGTAAAGTGTAAGTGTACCCAGTAAGTCTTATTAACTCTACAGATAGACAGCAGCATCATCATTCCACCAAAACAGAGGTGGGTCGAGGAATCACAGCTTATACAGCCCTCGTCCCACCAAAAAAAAGGAGGTGATTTGACCGGGGAATGACATTACACGGTCATTATCATCCCACACCCACCAAAAGAAGGGAGGAATGACAGATCCCACCAAATGAGGGAGGCGACCCGACCCGATAAATGATAGCTATCATCCGACCCGTAGAAAGGAGGACAGGGAAACAAATCATCAACGGCAACACGATACCGGGGCCGGACGTTGGAATCTTTCATCCCACAAAAATTCGAAGCCGGGATGGGGATAGACAACTTCCACCAAAAGGGGGACTTACTGACGACTGGCTGGAGTGGACCGGGAAATGACATATCATAACATCCGGACAGGACCGACCGACTAAAAGGTAGGGGAGACAGGAGAAAGACCGTTAAAACGGTAGGTGGGACTGGATATCAATCCCACAAAACAGAAAAGCGGTCGAAGGCAGATATAAAGCTATTACACAAAACGGAGTGGGACGGGGCAGTTAGGCACGACAAAACCAGATGGGGTGCCGATGATGAGGCCTAGTAAAACGAAGAACATTTCTAAACCTGGAGAGGACGAAGAAAAAAAAAATATTTAATAAAAAAAAAAAAAGAGAGAGAGAGACAGACATAATCCATAAAAAGAGAGGGGTCTTCTTTCCTTTTAAATGATAGGAAAATTCAAAAATATTCAAATAAAATAAACGCAATTAAGAAGACACCCTGCTGCCGTGCTTAGCCACTTAGTGGGCCCGTTGCAGAATGGCCCTTGCGGCCCCTTTACCCTAAAAAACAAGTTGAAGTTTCACCCCTTCAACATACTTGAGCCTTCGACTATGTATATACAAATATATAAAGATAAGCAGAGAGATGGATTGATGTATGTACATTTGACATTTCAAGTTTGATAATGATTTTCTTATCCTAATAATTATTTTGGTAAATTTTTACCAAACAAAAGATCTTTGGAGCCAAGGAGCTTTGTCCCTACAGCCCCTAAGGAGCTTCCACCCCCGCCGCAACTGCAGAGTCTGCGGGGCTCTAAGCACCAGCCCCTGACGACACTCCAAGTGTTAAATTAGGAAAAATAAAATTCATTTAATAGCTAATTTATTTTTAAAAAATTGAAAAAAAAAAACTGTATTTACAGCTTTTTATCTTGTCATGATTTTATTGCTTAAAAGATTTCTCTAAGTATGTCAGGTGTGTCAGGGTCGTTAATTACCTGGCGACCAGGTAAGCTAGTCGATATCGGCCATAACTGGATAAGGTGTGTTGTTGCTTCTTTGCTGACTGGAAGAAGAAGGAGAAGCGCTCTGAGCAGTCAGTAACTAAGTAAAATAAACTTGTTGAAAAACATTTTCACCCACCACAATTTTATGACGACCCAGAAAAAAAGAAATTTACAGAGCCGTAGCCTTCGCTTAACTTTGATGTTGAAATTTTAAGTTAATAAAAATTTGAATTAAACCAGGAAAATTAATGAGAAATGAATCAACAAACACGAATTTCGATCGTTATTTGACGCACACAGGTAGCCATCTTGAATAAAATTTGTATTTTTCTTCAAACTTATTTCAAATGTTTTAATTTTAAAAAAGGTCTTTAATTAAAAACTTTGTTGTAATAAAATAAACGTAAAAATATGTTTTACGACCAAATAAATAAGTAACAAAAAAACTTGTTAGAAACAAGTTTTTTTTTTCATTTTTTAAGATTTAAATTTATGGGATCTTAATTTTAAGTCGTTTAAAAAAACACCATTAAAAAAAAAAGCAACATTTTTTTTTCTTTAAGAGAAAAGTCAAAAAAAGTTAAAAACTAACTAAAGTTTTTGTTCGAAATTTTTCTTAATATTGGTTTTACACTCACACATTTGATGCTTTCTAAAAAAAAAAAGAAATAAGAATTTAGACATTCTTTTTTTTTAATCTTGATTAAAAATCATTAAACATTTAAAAATAGAAATTAAATAAAGTTTTGAAATTGAATTTGCTGTCTTGAAATTGAGATTTTCATTAAATTTTTTTTTATTAGATTCATTCTTACATTTTGTGGTTTCATAAATAAATGTTAACTCTAAAACTTAGACCAGCAACTTTTTCATTTTTTTTAATGTGAAATCATTTTTAAACCCAGAATAAATACAAAAACAACACAATCTTAAATAAATAAAATCCTTGAATTTTTTACTTTTTTTTGTACAACTTTATTTCTACATTTAAAAAGGTCTTGTTTTAGGTAAATATTGCAGTTAGTTGGGTCTGAAAACAACTACTGGTCACAAATTCTTCTATTCTTAATCCTTAATAAAGAATTTTATTTTATTAATTCTGACAGAATGAGTTAAACTTTCTTTTAAATGTAAACTGTTGAGTGTGTTGTGTTTTGAACCCTTTGCCATACAAATAAACCCCAACTCTAAATCCAGTGCCCTTGGTTGGTTCAACGACATTAAAATAATACGAGAACTCATTACACCAGGAGTACCAAATAATAAATTTGCTAATGAAATTTTTATATATTTAAGGTTTTTATTAAGGAATTAGTGACTAGTAAGTTTTCTTCAGACATTATTTACCTAAAAACGTGACTAGACGTAGAAATAAATTCGTACAAGTCCAAGTAAAAAAATGTAAAGATTTTTAACTTCATAGAATATTCTTAATTTTCCAACAATAGTATTGGAATTCAAGATAACCTTTATTTTCACTATAAACAATAAATTTTTAATAGCAAAAGTATTAAAACGATTAAGTTAATTGGTTTATTCTATTAAATATTAATACCTTTGAACCAGACTTATCAAAATAACCAAGTAGTCACTTAGAGTCGTTATATGAGAGGAACAATAAAGACAAAATAGTGGTGTGTCTTCTTTTGCGTTATGTTGTCAGGGCCGGTATATCGGCCTCTTACAGTCCAAAGGATTAATAATTGAATTAACATTAAGTAAAGACAATGTACCCGCTTTTTTTCTTAAATAAAAAAAAAACTGCAAACTTGTAAAAAATTATTAATAAATAATTTTTTTTAAAAGGTTTAAATGATGCAGGTTTTGTGATTATATTTTTTTTAATTTGTTATATTTCGGGGATATGACCCCAATAATTCTCAACGCTGGTCCTTCAATGTGTCCGTTTAATTCTGTTGTTTCTTTTTTTCCTCTGTTTGTTTAAAAATAATAATAAATAAAAAAGGTAGAAAATAAATAAAAACTTACCTCATTTGGTTGACTGAGGGTAAAGATATCATAATGATCATCATTCCACTCGTTTATTAACTGTTTCAACTGGTGGTAAGCAACGTCGTCCGGGGGAGAGTGTTTGGGCATTTTTTTTTTCTTTTGATATTTACATTACATTACACTCCAAATGAAATAAATCTCCAATTTTTATCAACTTGGAAGAATATCTGAAATCGCAGTAAAAAAAAAAAAAATAATAATTTTTCTAAGGCCTTGGAAAGTAGTGGGACTTTTCAAAAAGTTTAGTCATACTAATTTACAGTTATCCTAGGAAAAACAGAACGTAATCCAGAGAGAAAAACTTGTTGCAAAACTTTTCGTACGACCAACGGTTACTGACTGACTTTAGGGGGTCTGTCTGTCCCCTTAAATTAGGGACCGAGATTTCCTCACGAAATATCGGCAATAGCGATTATTCTATTCAAAATGGTTAATTATAATTGGTTTACACTAGTAGTAGTATTTTTTCATTCAAAAGCACTTTTTTTTCTAAACTTTACGTGTTTGTACTCAAGATTCGGAATTTTTAATGAATTGAGGAAGTAGTAAATACTTAATTAGTAACGTTTTACCCATCTTTTTTCTTTTCTTTTGACTGGGGTTTATTTAAAACTCCAGATTCTTTAGAAAAAACGAAAGAAATAAAAGGGATGAGCATTTTTGAGATAGAGTTGAAATTTAACGTATTTTTTTAAATATAAAACATAACACTATCACTAAGCATTCAACAGCTAAACTAAAAAAAAAAAAAAAACTACTATAAAAAAAAAGAAAAAAACCTAACTCCTTATTAAAGAGACACAGTTAAATTGTTTAAAGGTTCAGATAAAATAGACAAGAGGTTTTCCTTCCTATAGTTTTGTTTTAAAAAAAGGGGAAAAAACGCACGTTTTTTTAATGTTTTTTTACTACTAAAATGCCAAGTAAAGTTGTAAATAGTAGTAGTATCACCCCCAAAAATACACGCTACATTTTTTTTGTTTTTCTTCTCTTTATAGCAATTTGTATGAATAAATTCCAATGTTGTATTTGTCCGGTAGAGATCCGTTCAGTTTCTTGAGATATTTTTGTCCCAAAAGAGGGTCCTTGTTTTTTTTTTAAGTCTTTCTTGTGGACGGCCAACTTTTCTCGGCTCTCACTTCAAATTCCCTAACCCAGCTAATTGGTCCGCGCATGCGCCGTCAAAGGCACTTGCCACTCAGAAGAAAAGAAAAGAAAGGAAAAAGGCATGTTTATGCAAATTATAAGTATTATCACTGACACTGCTTCTCTTTCTTTCTTTCTTTCTTTTTTTCTTTCTTTCATTCTTTTTTTCTTTCTTCCCTTCTTTCTTTCTTTCTCATTCTCTTTCTTTCTTTTTCTATTTAGTCTTTCTTTGTCTTTTTCTTTCCTTTTTTTTTCTTTAAATTCATCTTATTTTATGTTTACATAAACTTAAACAGTAGATTCCGAAATCCTTGAAATAATGATGATAATTTCAAGGTTAATTCTAGTAGAAACATAGTATAACAAATAAAAATAAAGATGATGACAATATTAGTCTATAAAATATTTGAAAAAGTAAATTTTATCATAAAACATTTAGACAATACCAATAAAGGTCTTATTTATTTTCGGTCACTGAGCGCAACACAACCAAGACCTCAGTAGGTCTTAGCACAAACACATCAACAAAAACACAAGAAGAGCTCAGCTTTTCTTAAAGGAAATGCTGAAAATGCCCTCCATTGGCATTAGGAGATTTCTACTGCAATCACTGGTGGGTGGTGGTGCATGCACACACAGGACACAGCAAAGCAAGAGTGCACTCACTACTTGTGTCTGTGCCCTGACACAAGTGCAAGTGAAGTAAGTGCACACTCACACACCACTACACCAACACCAGTCACCACACCACCCTACACAGATAGGCAGCAACACAAAACAGAACTTTTCGGAGACCCAGTGTGTGTGTGTGTGTGTGTGAGAGAGAGAAAGAGAGAGAGAGAGTGTGTGTGTGTGACAACGAAGTTGTAGAAAAACAGAATTGTTATTTACTTTTCTTCTTTTTTTCTCTACCTGGAAAGTGGGTGGGGTGAGGGGCACCCACCAGCTACCCGTAATAATAATCGGTTTTGTTAGTTTTGTTTTGTTTTGTTTTACGGCATATCAAACTTTTTGTTTCATTATTAAACCTTTTCGACCCTAACGGGCCGATATATCGACCTTAGTAACCAAAGGCAAAAAAGACACACTGTGACATTTCGACCCTAACGTTTTTTAATAGAATAGTCAGGGTCCAAAGTTATTAGGTGAAATAACGTAGTCTGTGTTTTGTTTTGTTTTTTTTTTTTGCCTTAAGTTGCTCGGGCCGATATATCGGTTCTTTAGGGTTTAGGTTTAAATGCAGCCAGGCCAGAGAGCGGTCAGTCGTCCGAGAACAATCATCTTTGGCGCTTTTGCAGAACAAGCAAATGGAAAAATTTTGTCGAACCCTAAACCCTAAACTCTAACCCTAACCGTTAACCCTACCCAATAAAATTGCCGTCTTACAACCGGTGCAAAGTCCCCGAGCAAAAAAAATGTTTCTCCATTTGCTTCTTCTGCAAAGGTGCCCATTTTTTTTTTTTATAGACACACGTTTCTTTTTTTTTTTAATAAAACAACATACATGCGCTATTTCACTAACTAACCCATAGCTTGAAGAAACGAGGGTATCCATACCTTTTCCAATGGTATTAGTCCAAATTATGGACGCTAATGGAACGACTGGGATTTGAACTCGCTTCTCACGATTTCGAAGTTCAACTATTCACTGTCCAAATAGAAGTGGAAGTGGGTGGACTTCTTCTTCCCCGATGACGTCACTTTCTCACGAATTCTTTTCTTTTTAATCTAAATCATTTCCTTCTAATTCATTTATAGTCAGTCCCATCCCTAAAAGTTTATTTAAGCCTTTCGACCATAATGGGGCCGATATATCGGCCTTACTGATCAAAGGCAAAAAAAGACACACTGACATTTCGTCCCTAATATGGTTCTTTAATAGAACGTCTCTGAGTGACTACTTAGTAACATTGCTAAGTCAGGGTCCAAAGATGGAGGGAAGTTGAAATATCGCCGTGTGTGTGTCTTCTTTTGCCTTAAATCGCCAAGGCCGATATATCGGTTCTTTAGGGATTAAAGGGTTAATTAATTCTTCTCTTCCTTTCTTCCTTCCCCCTCCCTCTTTTCCTTCCTTCCTGCCTTCCTTCTACCTTCATGTCTGAGTAGGGTCAAGTCATGTTGGAGACACCGGTTCCCGACAGACCACCGAAGTTTAAGTTAAGCAACGTAGAGACTGTTCAGCAAGATGGGTGACAGGAGTATCAGGTCCTACTGTACCAGGCTGGTCAACAGTTTGTGGTCAGTTGAACGCATAGACATTGGAGCAAAAAGACCTCCCCTCTCACTAACACCCTCCCGTAGATCCTCTATTAGAATTTTACCCCCCTAGGGTGACGACTGGGAGTCTCAGAATATTCTGAGATTGCGAAAACTCTATAACAACGAGAAGACTGATCCAAACCCGAATGGGTGTGGAGAGGTCTTTCTGCTCAACAACAATATCAATAACTGCATTACATTCACTTTAGCAGCTCCTGGCAGATGGGACTCGTTAGCTCGGGAGAGCAGCTCATCTAGGTGAAGGGTAACACCGAATATAAAAAGCCTGGGTAAGAGCACGTAAAAATGGCCTTGTGCCAAACTTGGGGTGGTCACCAAGTAAATATAATATAAAGTTAAGCTTGAACTCTTTAAATTTTACAAAGTAAAAACAAAGTTTGATAACATTTTGATTAAAAATTAAAACTATGAACATATAACTAGTTTATGAATGCAATTTATTTTTGGAGCCATCTAAAATGTCGTCTAATTAAATTGATAGACTGTTGAGATATATATGTCGATAAAATTACCTGCTTAAATAGCATTTACGTAACTCGTTTAAGTATTCGACAAGCTAAATTTTGATTAAATGTCAGGAAAAAATATTTTAAAAATCTGTATATGTGTAATGTGCATAAACTTTTAAAATCAATTCCAATATTAATATTAGATAATTTATGTTTTAAATGAGCAGAGAGTTATAAATATTGACGGGCAAAATTAAATGCTTTTAGTTGCTACAATTGGGAAAAAAAATGATTTCCATGTGGATTAATTGATTGATGTTTTATCCTTTTTCCAGACTTCTTGCTAAAAGTCTGACTGATTTAATCACCCGAGGCCCAATTAGCAGATTTAAAAACCAGGATATTCTATTTTTACACATATCAGAACATATCTTTTTCGATAATTCGTTTATTCCAACATTTTTGTATGAACCTAGTTCTTTGTCATTTATTTTCTTCGATATTTTTCTGTTATTAAAATCGAAAAGTTCAAAAAATATCTTTATATTCTGATGCTATGTAGTTGCAAAAATTATTTCAGATAGTTATACTAGAAGTATTGCCCGGCTTTACCCGGGAAGCATATTATATAAGTAGTTACCGCTTTTTAAACTTAATTCATTACTCATACATTTCTTTTTAATTCGAAATACATTTCTAATGCTGTTTTTGATACTTTTTTACTAAATGAAGATGGAAATCCTTTCTCTAAAGCAGTAAAGGAAGCCTTTTATTTAGAAAGGCAATATCGTAAATTTAGAAATTATTGTGGTCTGATTCTTTTTTTTAAATAACTATGGTGGTTTAGTTTTCTGAAGAGCTTAACGTATTAGATTCATAAAAAGAACGTTTGTGTTTTCCTTTTCTGAAGAATGATAGGATGTAAGCTTTAATTAAACCATGACAGTCTGATTTTTATACTTTAATAGATTTCTAGCTTTAACCATATTTGGTTAAAATGGCTTGAAAACATTGTTGAATTAATAGTAAATGCTGATTTTTTTGCTAATAAACTTTTGTGCATATATTATATCATCTATGGTTACTCGAATCGGGTATGACATTTTTTTTGTGTATAGGCTGAAATCAAAGTAGAGGATGCTTATGCGTAATATTGTTTAATGTGGGGAGGCTGCAATGCATTTGTTGAACCGATCTGTAATACGGCAGATAGCCAGTAATGGGGATACGCCGTAAAACTTAAGAATCTACTAAAATTAAATTAGTATAAAGTTTAACTATTTTAACAGCCTTACAGGTGGCGTGTTTGACGTCTGCCTTTGATGGAGTTGATACGTGGCTGAGTTTCCTGAAAACTTTAATTGTTTAAAGTTAGAGTTTTATTTTGAATATAGGTTTTTAAAATATGTTTTGGTTTTAGTCAGTAGGTGTCGGAGGTCGATTGAGAGAAGTCACTCTTCTTCGAGCGATAGTAACCGAATCGAGAAAGTAGAGATGGGACTTTTAGTTAGTTTTAATTATCAGCGACTGAAGCTAGTTTAATTAGTTTCATCATTAGTAAGTAAAAGCCATAATTTATTCTTTTTCCAAAGCTTTTGATAAAAAAAATACATATATTCTTATTAAAAAATATTAAAAATGTGTTGTTGTGAATTTTTCCCTATCGCGAAAAAACAAACTATCCGATTCGCAGATAACAACTACTAGTAGATGGATCAACTACTTACATCAGCCAGGAGACGGAATGGACCATTTTAAAGACACACACTGGTTGCGGATGAAATGCAGAGGGGCACACACTTAGGTAACTGGCGGTCTGATCGTACGGAGAAGATTTCGGGTGCGCTTATTAATAATACGGACATCTCGCAGGAAGGCTCGATGAAGCGACGCGAGCAAATCAGGGGATTGGTGCCCGAAATGGATGGCACTTAAAGTTTGTCCGTCGTCGAAGAAGGAGGAGCCCGAACGTCTATACGGTCCCCAAACATCTACGAACATCGAAAGTAAAATAAGATGGTAACGCCACAGTCCCAACAAATTATTGGAGACCCCAATGGAAGTCTTCTTGTGTGCGTGTGTCAATGACTATCCTCAAAGCCTCTTTCATCTTCTCAATTAATAATCAAAAATCTAAGAGAGCAAAGTCTGGACTTCAGGGAGAGTTAGGGACTGTTTTGATACTCCTCTTGGTCATAGCAACGTCTTTCTTTCTGATCTTCTCCAAACACCATTGGGACAATTCTCACGCTAATCTTTCGCATCTTTATTTCCATGCAAATAATTGTGTGTATAGTACCAACACTGGCGTCAAACCGTGCACTTATTGTCTCTATAGATACACTACGTTTCTTATCATTAAAATTCTTTATTTTGCTAATCAACTCTAGTTGTCTGACTTTCTTACTCATCCAACACCTCTCATCATTCCTTCGCGATTTCCCGCTTTTCTTGAGTTTCTAAGGCCACTCAAATACTTATACTTAATTCGTGCAAGATGGCGTAAAAGCATTCTGAAGCATTGCATACATTTCTGTGGCATTTCTTTCTGAGTTTAAAACAGAACCGCATTGCAGATATTTCTTCTAAAGTGCTATCACATCTGAACTGTGTTCTTGAAATTCACAAGATTTGACAATCAGGCTTTAGTAGAATGAATTCCTTTTCCTATTATAGCTGTTCATTTAAGCCACAATCACACACACACACACACACACACACATAGGTAAGTGTGTACGTGTAGTCAACGGACTTCAGTGAAAAGCAGTTTCTCGCCTGCACGGTCATCCGACCAAAAGTAAGCCAGTTTGCTTCCTTTCGGTCTGATGATCACATAGGCGAGAAACCGACCATTATCGAAGTTCGTTGACTAATATATATGCTCTATCACTAATATTGAGGACTGTAACTATAAATATAAACAATGTCACTGTATATATATATATATATATATATATATATATATATATATTGTCGATAAGCGTAGACATAAAGTCTATGGCCTTTACTCACTGTCAATTTCTCTTTTTTGCGTTCATTAGATGCAAATGTTTCTGGATTGTTTACGTTTGTTGATAGGAAGTTTCTCCTAGCAAGGGGTGTTGAATATATTTTTTATTTCTTGTTCTGTGACAATAGTATTGATAAAAGTGATGGCGTATAAAGCGATATGAAAGCAATATAGGAAATGTCACTTTTTAGTCGTCCGCAGATATCTGCCGAGAGAAAATGCTAAATCGATCCTATTGAACGAATTAGATGCGAAACATGAACGACACAAAACTTATTAAAAGTTTTTATTAAAGTTGAGTTTATTTAACATTTTTTGCATCATTGAAATTTATTTAAATGCAATGTACGCTCAAGTCACGTTGGATATACCGGTTCTTGTTTGATCACCGAAGTTAAGTTACGTCGAACAAGGTCAATAGATAGATGGGTGACCATTTGAAAATATCAGGTACTGTACCAGGGCAAGTAACAAAAATTAATGCGGTTCCCCTGTTACTCCTTACAAGCAAACCAATTGCTACACTACGCTTATCAATGTGCGATACGATCTGGATGAATTTAAATGTTATACATGTAGTAATGTAATAAATCTTGTATATTAAGGTATAATAAATATACCTTCAATATTAAACAATTAAATAATCATTAACGGCGGTTTAAATTCAAATTGCGTCTTAAAGGGGTGGTATATATAAAAAAAGCTTTGGAAAGACAGATTTAAACGAACAGAGAATATAGGTATTAACTTTTATTATTCGGACTTTTGTCTTCATCTTAGTGGGTATTTTTGATGTTACTGCACTACGTTACGT
>JAUZSX010323250.1:0-11515 GCA_034780655.1 Idiosepius hallami | reverse complement strand
AGAGGCTGCCTAACATTGTCTTAACCCATAGCTGGAGTGTGCCAGAAGAGAGGCTGCCTAACATTGTCTTAACCCATAGCTGGAGTGTGCCAGAAGAGAGGCTGCCTAACATTGTCTTAACCCATTGCTGGCTTGGAGGGTAGGAGAGGAAGAAAAAACACCTAATATGGTTTTCTTCTGATCAATGGAGTCAGTCTATCAAGATATGAAAGTAAGAGAAGAGAAGTTTTAAAATAGATACAATAAAGCTTCTTTCTTCCTTTGAGTCAATGACCTGAGTGTTGTTCCTTCCTTCCCTCCATCCTGACCCTCACTTCATCTTCATTGCAACCAGCAACACAATTCTTTAACTAGAAACACAATCAAGACAGAAATAGAAAAGACAAGAAAGAAAAAAAATTATATTAAAAAAAAAAAGCAAAAAGCTGAACTAGAGACCTCTTCCTTTTCCTCTTCTTTAAGGAATCAGATTTTCTGAAGGAAAGAAAATTTTGCTTAAAATAGATTTTAAAATCTTTTTTTTAATCGACAACTGACCCAAATGCTTCCATAGTTAGAATGTAGTAACTCTTTTAAAAAAAAAATACTTTTTCAGAAATTTTTTTTTTTTGATGAATAAATTTTCAGTGTCATATATTTTGGTTAACAATGCAGAAAGGCAAGACAAAATTTAAACCAGACAGCATTTCTGAATGAAAATCAAAGTTTACTATTAACACAAACCCCAAATAACATAGAATCCTTAATATCCATCCTGCACTCATTAAGATTAATATGGTCTAATAAGACTAAACCAACTCTAACAATGCCTTTATTTTTCTACTTACAAAAATCATAAAATCCTAAAGGACATAAAATCCTGGACATTCATCCTGCACTCATTACCATTTTGTACATAATATGCATTTATTTTAATTTCTTACTACTCTGTCTTTAAGTAAATTGGTTTATTAATTTAGTAATGTTTCATTGTGTGGGCGTTTTGTCATTAGTAAATGAAATTCAAATTTTCTAATAAAAAAATGAAAAGGTAAAAGAAGAAACTAAAAATGAATTGTACTAAAAATTATAAACAAATGTTAGAAATTAAACTTCAATATTTAATCATTTTCAGAACTGCTTTTCTCCATACATTAAAGTATTTTGACAACCAACTAACATACTCAAATACAGAGGAGAAAAGTAGATTTTAATACCTAAAAATGTTAAAATCATAAATATTAATTCAAGTAAAAACTTAAAAAGAAATTTAAAAAAATTGAATATGCATATAATGATTATTGTGTTCATAGGACTTATTTCAAATTTATTGTTCGAGTTCTTGATATCAGTGAAAGAATGTAATAGGGCTATCAATTCCGTGTTTAGATTTATGAATAAAGACACATCTATATATATAATGTAGTAGTGTTTGTGTGTCCTCCTGTCTGTACAACTCATCTACAGCAAGAACCACTGGACGAATCATAACTAAATTTGGAAGAATGGCGATCTATGACTGATGGATGGTGCATACCAATTTTCAAGGTCAGAGGTCATATATATATTATCAAATATTTACTGGTACAAAACTTAATAAACTTTAAAACAATTTGAAGTCCATTGAGTTCGTCAGAAATATTTTAAAGCTTTGATCACACCAAGAAAAGTTGGTAAAAATATTGTCAACATATCTAAGGTAAAAGGAACGGTGATTGTTTGCTGAAATAGTTGTTTTTCTTAGTAGCCAACAAAAATAGCAAAAAGACGACTCAGAGGGCTATCCATAGAACACACCATCAATTTGGAAGCATATGACATCATCAAAACTAACTTTAACTGATTTTGTACGTATGGATAATAATTCAGTAAAGACAAGGGGGAAATGGTTGTGTCCATTAAAGTGTTTTGACACATATATCAATGGTCTCATCCAACAACACAATTATAAATAGAGACAATAGATTAAAGGAACACCTGAATTTATTATCACTTCCAAGTTGTGCCACATATAATTTCTAATAGATTGAAAGAATCAGAAATACAATGAGTTCATCTTCAAAAATATTGGTCAGACAGAAATATATATAAGAAAATGAAAAAATGTAATTTAAATAAAATATCAAAATCTGTCATTAAAAAAATGTACTAAAATTGAAAAAAAATGGAGTGAAATTTTGAAAAATTTTTGCATTGGATGAAAACAATGTATTTCAATGAAATACTTGAATTTATTACAGTCTGAAAAGAAAAAATATATGAACTTTAAGAATATCTAACCATTATAAAAGTTTTGTTTTAATATTTAGGCATATAAATTTATTTTTGGTCTTTAGTTTTCATTGGAATTTACTGAACTCTTTCTTATGAAAATCATTTTTTTTTGTTTATTCCTGTTGTCATACTAGGATTCGTAATTCTGTTACAAGTTTTCATTACTAAACTCTTTCTTTTGAATATATTTGATTCTTTACTGAATATTCAGATTCTCAATTCTGTTACAAGTTTTATTGAACCTTATTGTGTAACAAAGTTAGTTCATTACCAAAAATGAGAGTAGGGCTGAAATTGAACCACTACAAAATTACAAATTATTTCAGCCTTAATTTTGAAGGAAAAATTCAAAATAATAAAACCAGTGAATTTAGATTGGTCAAGATTTACACAAAAATCAAAAACAAGTTGTCTAAAAAAAATGTGGTTTGGTTCAGTCATTGTTTTGATTATTTACTTCACTTAAATATTTTGACGATAAATAAACCTAAAGTTAAATTTGTTTATCTAGGAAGGTTAAGCAAACAAGTTTGATTTGATATTTGTTTTGATTTTCATTATCTTAGGAAATTAAATGAGAAAAAAATAATTATAATTGAGATCAGATTTGTAATGACACAATCCGTGAAATTGTAATTATAAAAAGTTAAGCTTTTGAAAATTAAGTTGTCAGAAAGATATGCCTTATGTATGGAAAGGATGCTGTTAGAGAATGGCTGGGTCATAAATGGTCTACTCGATTCTGAAAATAAACTTTTAGTGAGAAATGCTCTCTCCTCCTCACTCTGGACAGTAAAAGATGATCGATCAACAGTGACCAAGTGAAACCTTTAGATAAACATTTGACAACCAGACAAATCATTAACTTTCACAAGTGTGGAATATCAATTGCTTAAAACTTGATTATTTTTCTAAACTTAATAAATTTTGGTCAACCAATGGTCTACTGATAAATATGGCCTTTCATCTTACATTTCAAACTGATTTTCTAACAAGCCTATTAAAATTAAAAGTAAATTAATTAACAAACTGACCACTTAGGTTAATTTAAGTTTTAAAGGGGTGCAACTCTCCTAATTGCATTTTTGGAAAGTAAATAAATAATTTATAAATTTCAAGAGAATTTATCAGAACCTATTCTAATTCTTGTTTTTAACACGATAATGCATTTTAAAACTTGAAAAATTAAAACAATTTATGATCAAAAGTGATCTCCCTTGAATTATTTTTAATTGCTTAAGAATATTTGTTATAAAAAACTCCACATAATATATTTTTACTTAACCCATTAATGAATTTAAAGAACAAATTTTGTTAAATTAAGAAATGTGTGGCATTTGGGTGTGCTAGGGATTAGGATATTAGTATTTTCTTGGAACTGAAAAAATAACAGATTTTACCCCAAATTGACATTTTTGTATTGTTAGTGATTTGTAATTAAATCAAAATTAGAAGTAAAAAAAAATCTTATTTTGCTTTAGATCAAATAAATTTGAATAAAATTAAAACCATTTTTTGTTTTGTTTTTTTTTTGTTTTGTTTTTATTGAAAAAATATAAAACGTTTTTTTCCATTTTTCATTTGATTGCATTCCAAAGCGAAATCAAAAAAGAAAGCCAAACTTTCTTTGAATGTCCTTTTTGAAATGGCTGACTTCCATGGACAAAAATAGCCCATCCAACACACAGTCCCCTTCACAACACCCAGACTATCTTTGTCTTATTAAAAGCTGGATGCATCCAAAATAACCCACCCACAATTTAACTTATTAGACTGAATATTTGAACTCTAAGTTCTGAATGATTATCATGCATCATCAATTCAAAAAAGAGTTTGAATCCAATGTTAAAGGAAAGAAAGAGAAACTCAAATACTCACTCTTGAAACTACAATTCAGAAAAATCAAAGATTTCACTTTTCATTAATCAAATTATTGTTTCTTAAACACCAAATTGCAATTCTATCGCTTACCCTCCTGAAGATTTTGCCTCTAAAAGAGATTCAGTAATAATTTTCTATGAGCAAGAATTTCAAGAAAAGTTAAGAAGATCTATTTACAATAGAGTTTTTTTTAACCTTACTTCTTTTTGAATTTAGCACTTGGTTCTTTCTTTCCTGCAGTCTTATTAAGTCTACTTTGGAAGTAAGTTATTTGCTATATCGGTTTAGTTGAACTTCACTGAAGTTTTTCTTTTTAAGACTTTTATCTTGTTTATAACCTAGTGTCATTATGGGATTCTCAATACTAAGCTTTTCATATATATATATATATATATATATATATATATAAGCTTAGAATTGAGAGAGGGAGAGGCGGCAAGATAGATTCGTCTCTCATTAAAAAACTACATACCAGTTTCAGCAATTCATTCGCCTGAGAAGTTTGTTTGTTTTACGACATATAAACCTTTTAGGTCATTTAATGCTGATAATCATTATTCATAAATATTCTTTTGCCCACACCTAGTTTTTTTTTTTTAAATAACATAGTATGTACTAATTTAATCCATAGCCGGAGGGAATGTGGGGATTCATATTCTTTAGAGTTTTTTTTTAAATATTTTTTATGATTAATGTTGTAGTATATGTTTATTGTCTTTTATTTTTTAGTTAATGTGGCATTTAAGAACAATCAAGTATTATGTTTGAATATCAGCACTTGGTTTCTCCTTATGTGAACGATTCAAGGATTTTAGTTGAATGCTACCTTTTTTTTCGAGCATAAGATTTTATACATATACATATATTGAGTATATTTAGGTAAAAATTTTTTATTCAAACATATTATAACAAAGATTTTTCAAAGATGTGGACCTTTTGATGATTTTAGTCAAATGCTGTTTGTTTAAGTTGGGTTATTTATTTTCTATTGTTAATGCATCTAGGATTTTTAGTTTAATACAACAGCAGGAAAGAATTGAAATAAAAATTACAAAAAGAAAAAGTTTGGTAACTTTTAACAAAACCTGGATTTGCTAAAGCTAAAATTCAGCTTAAAGGATTTAAAAAATGTTTTTTTTCAGAAGTTAACAATTATAGCATTGAAATTCACGGAATTGAATAAAATAAATTTCATTTCACTGAACATAAAGCTTCATTTCTATTTAATAAATCAATGTCACCTTAAAATGAAACACCATTTTCAAAATCTTAATTCATCAGTAAAAATTAAACTTTCTTTTTAATTTAGCAAAATTCTTCTTAAGTGGGAGAGAAATCGTTTTTAGAGAAACAATATTTTTATGACTCAACTTTTAAGGAAATATTTTTTTTGATCAGATATTTCCAATCAAAAACAGATTCTTCTTTCTTTCTTCATTCCTTCACAGATTTGTTTGTTGAATAAATCTGTATTATGGAAAGTAATACAAAAGGCAATTAATGTCCAGCAATCGAGATACAATTCTTAACTAATCTTCAAAAATATAAACAATTTGGATTTGTTTTCTGAGATAAGAGATATTTGTGCAATCATCCCCGAATGATGAGGAAGAAAAACAAGAGTATTTATCTAAAGTTGGTGTTCTCAACTGGGATCCACACGGACCCTAGGGGCTCACGGCAAAATATAACAAATTAGAGGGTTCACAGAGATATTGTGGTCCACAAACAAAACCAACTCATAATGGATTTTATTATTAAAAATTTAATTTCTATTGTAATTTTGGTTTGGAAGAAACGTTGTAATACAAGATATTGATAAAGAATTATTATCACCATAACTTTGATTAATTATAAATCTAATAATTTTCATTATTATAATTGTCATAGAATGCTTTATTTCCATTAAATTAGTTTTCAAATAAAAATAAAAGTTAATCGTATATTATTTCTTTGTTTATTGAAAACTCAAAATTTATATTAATAAAAATATAACTTTTGGAGTTGACCTAAAGTTATGAGTAGGCCAACGAGAAAAAAAAAGAAGGGAAGAAGGGTTCATAGGTAAAAAAAGGATGAGAAACATGGATCTAAAGAATGTTGTCAAATATTCTGAACAAGAACAGAATGCTTAGAATCAGAGGCACAAAAATTATTTGAAGAAAGATTTTTTTATCTAAAATGAAATTCTATTTTTCTGAATTGTAGCAAATAATCCACACGGAAACTGAATCAGAATAAAATTCTGTTAGTCTTAATTTAAATATCATTTTCTACGACGAACGAGTATAAAAAGAAAGAAGCATTATTTCAATGATAACAATTTTGGATGGCAATATTTAAAATCAAAGAGGCACTTTTGAAACAGTAAGCAGTTTTTTTTTTTTCTTAGTTTGTGCTTTTGAAATGTAATGAAGTAACAATGGATTTCCATCAACAAAACACAGTCAACAACATTCCACAGCAATTCAAATACTGTAGATTAGTATCAAGGGTCTATCAATCTGAGTGTGTGTGTGTTTTGACCTTTTTTTTTTTTTTAATATAACATCCCCCCCAATAAGAAAAAAAAATGGATATCATTTCCTTCCCCTTCCCTCAAATGGCATCAAATTTATTTAATGACCACAATTGGAGGTTTCACTCATTTTGGGGCATTTTTAAAACCCAAGACAAAAATAAGAGTTTATCCATTAGTCTTTGTAACCATGGAAACCAGGTGAATAATCATCCATCTGCTCCAAAACATCGTTAGTTTGTCTTAGACAATTGCTGAGAGATTGAACCAAACAAGGCAAGAAAATAGTTCAATACTAATTTAAAGGATTACTTGTCAATTTTTCTCATTTTTATTTATATGTGTGTGTGTATATATATACATATATATACATTAATATATATACTCATTCAAGTTTATATATTGTGTATGTATGTGTGCAAAATAAATTAATACCTGCAAAAACATCATCACAATAACATTTCAGTTAAATAAAACCATCACTAGGGCTTGATTCACATCTAAATATATGTTAATCTATATTCAAAAAGTTTTTGACATAAATTTCCAAATGGACCCTAAATTCCTTATATTTTGTGACCTTTAAAAACTCATGGTCCATCTTGTACATTTAAGTCAAAGATTTTTTTATATGGATACGCCCTCATAAAAGCTTCAATAAACTGAAATGCTATAGTGTCATCGGCTTAATTCAATAAGAACTGTATTTTTTTGCTTGTTCAAAGATTAATTTTCTTGGATTTTCTCAGAATTAAACAATTGGAAGAATTTGTTTTTATATACAATATTTAATGGTGGGTAGCTGTTTTCTTGATTTGGAGTATGACCACATGCTCTTTGTTTTGTCTCCTAAAGGAGGGAATGAGATTCACACCTTTCCCAAGGTTATTAGCTCAAATGTGAACGTAATTTCTGCATTGGTATTTGAACTCGCATATTCCAATTCCAAATCCTTATATCTTTAATATCACAGGCTTGCCCTCAAAATTGTCCATAAGCACAGGTGACTCTTCAAGCCAGCCAAATTGCAACAAGTTTCACCTCATAATTGGCTGATTTGATCATATTTGCTTACAAAGATCTTATGTTGAGGTGAAATTGAAAATTTGGGCTTTTGTTTCCACATAGGACACAGTACATGAAAACATCAAAGGTCAAGAGATGCCTGCATATAAGTTGATTTATAAAAAGTTCAGCTTGCATAACATACAATCCAATTTTTATGTATTTCCATTAGCACATGAACTGAGATGATCAGTCCATACCAGACACTCAGCATTGAGTTTTCCTTCTCCAAGACAATATTTGATAATACATAGAAATGATAGTTTAGGTGTTGTTTTATATTTTAAATTATGGGAATATAATATAATGTATATATCAAATAAGGTATTGAAAACATGAGGGAGCTGAATATCCAGGCTACCCTTGAGCAATGGGTAGCATTAAGTCTACCCAACAACAATGTCTCTGACAGCAATCTATTTTTAGTGGATGAGGCCATTTGAGCTGAGGTTCTGCAATAGTGAACCTTAAGAGACCAAGACTCTGACACAACTAAACTACATAGATACATGTTAACAGCCTATGCATGTATCTGGCTAAGTTTCTGAGCAGCTGAAGCGTTATGAAGGGTCATTCATCTTGAACAAATTAGGAAATGGCTTTATTATCCATGAGACCTTATTTTTTTTTATTTCTCCTGCCACAGATCATGGAGTTTTGAGGGCCATTCAAGGAGGCCCTACCAAGTTTGAGGTTGTAAGGCAATGAAGAGAAAAACAAAGACAGGAAGGATTGGGGGCAAATAGTCATACAACTAATGTTGCCCTGTGTGCACTACTCTCACCTTTTCCAGAGCTGCATGGGTCTCTTAAGTCTCAAGTAGAACAGGCTCAGGTGAGAACAATAGACAAATCAAGGTTCAAATGAGAGTTCCTGCTGACAATAATTGATTTATATATCAGATATTGTATATAAAAACTGTTTAAACCAAACACTAAGAGATTTTCTTCTTTTATTTCTATTTTGTTTCTTCATTGAAACAAGCTTTATTTCTCTTTTCAATGTAAAATTAACATTTTTTGACAAATTTGGAAAGAAATTAAATATGGATTAGACGAGATAGAAAACGAAAAAAAAAAAAGGATTTGCTTCTATTTTTGTTGAGCAGATAGACAGAAATTGAACAATAATAATTATAACATTAATGATATAAACACTTATACTAATTACACTAAAGGGTGATTTATAAGATAGGGAAGAAAAAGAAAGGGTTTGGAACTCTAGAGAAATACGATAAATAGAAAAAAACAAAAATAAAACAAATTAGTTGTTGATGTTGTTAGTGATAATGGAAAATGTTATGTTGGTTGGTGATTACATTTATTTTCCATTATCAACAACAACTTAACAAACAAATCCTTTTCTGTTATTTTATCTGTGAAGAAATCGATGAAACGTCTAGATTATTCCATATTTAGTTTCTCAAAGTTGTCAAAAATTGCATCTTATCCTGCCAGAAATATAATTCTTTTCTTCACACACACACATATATTATATATATATATATATTATATATATACATACATACACACACATATACAGCCATGGCCAAAATCATGGAGCACTTATAAAAATTTAGATAATCGTTTAAACCTATGTATTTAAAAGGTTAAGAATCTAACAGTGAACAATTGAGAACAATGTAAAATATTCAACAGTGGAGTATTTTTGGGCTTCAAATCTTCTCTCCAAAGCTTTAGATGTGTTTTGTACTAAATTCATTTCAATATTAAAATTTATTTATTGTCATACTAAAAGTTGTTTTGTATTTTGGAGTTAATATTTGATTCCTAACAGGGCTATAATTCTATACTTGATTGAAAATGCCTCCAAGAAGCAGCTTTCAGAAATTAAAAGGGCACAAATTGTTGCTTGATCTGGCAAAGAATATTCTTAGAGAAAAATTGCCAAGATGATGGAATGTTCAAGGAAAGGAGTTCAAACAACGAATTTAAAAATTCAAGGAAACCAAGTCTTTTCAAAAACAGAAAAGAAAAAGGCCTTAAAATGCCTATAACCGCCTGGCAAGACAGATCTTTGAAAAGAGCATCCCTTGCAGATAAAGAGTTCTTGAAAGCTTGCTACTGAACTTAGAGAGCGTGCAAACAAAAACATATCAGCTCGAACAATGAGAAGAAAGTTGCAAGATGCAGGGTTAAAAGTAGGCAAAGCAAGGAAGAAGCCATACTTGGTTCAGGCGAACAAGAAAAATGATTGGAATTTGCAAAATGAACATGAAAAATTGGACAGCTGATGAATCGACCAAAATTGTTTGGTCTGACGAAATTAATCTTGTGATAAGTTAATGGCTTCTATTTCCTAAACTTTGGAAGGAATAATTGAAATTTTAATGTGAATACACATCCATAACATTTATTCAAAAATTGTAAAAAGTTTATTTTTGCTGTAGGGAAGGAGGAATATTTCATGCTGATTGTGTTGTTCCATATTTCAAATTTGGAAGAATAAGAAATCTAATGGTTTAGGGCAGCAGGATTCTTCAGGTACTGGAATGTTGTAGAAACGTGAAGGCAGGATGAACTCCACAATTCATATTAACATGCTGGGCCAGGTTTATTAAACATCTTTCACTAAAATATTTAATAATAACATTCCAAATGATGTAATCTTCCAACAAAACAATACCCTAGGCCATACATCAAAAGTTTTAATGGGTTGGTTTGAGAAAAAAAGTGATTTCACTGATGAAGTGGACCCTTTAGTACCCAGACCTAATTCCCATTTAAATTTTTTGGTCTCATCTAAGAAAAAGAGTGAGAATGCCCAAATGTTGATCAAAAAAAAAAAAAGAATTAGGGCTAAATTTCATGAAGAGTGGCAGAAAATAGATCATAGCCCTTGCATCAACTTAGTCAATAATATGCAAAAAGTGAATAAAATCTGTTCTAAAAGCCAAAGGATGACACCAGTGATGGGATTTAATAGGTTCGCACTGGTTCATGCAAACCGGTGCTTAAAATATTATGAGTTCGGCTGAACCGGTTGTCAAAATTACATAAACCTCTATTTAGACCTGTATTAATTAGCCAACTATTAAACTCCACAAGTGTCGCATGACTCACATAACTTGTGCATGTATGACAACGTAATTTGGGCATGTATATATAGCCTATATATAACTAAACAATTTAGTTTCGTTTCCGTAATTGTTACAGTCCTCAAACTGCTTATGATATTACAGATGTTTTCTTAGAACTGATTCTTAAAAAATTTGAATGCCGCCACTGGATGACATACCAAATATTGTTTTTAGAATAGATTTATTAAGGTTTACACAACTATTATTAACCTTTAAATAAGTTTGAATCCCAATTTGATTTTTCCTTAGTGCTCCATAATTTTGGCCAATATGAATATTGTTTTAAAAATTCAGAACATTTTATATCTAGATTAATCTTGAAACTCTTTCGACCAATATCTTGTCAGGTGATAAATCGTTAGCTAAACTGAAAGAACTGTAATAAGGAAAAGAAAAAATAAACTAGGGGACACCAAACAAGAATTAATAAATTGGTGTATAATTTAATTCAAAATAAAAAAAAAAGTTACTTAAGTTCTTTCAATTTTACCAACAACAATCTCCTGATGAGATTTCAGACAAATGGCCTCAAGATTAATTTAGGTTAAAATGTTCCTAATTTTAAAAACCATAAATTTTGTACCTCTAGACATTTGTTTTAATAGTGTGTGTGTGTGTGTGTGTGTGTGTGTGTGTGTGTGTGTGTGTGTGTGTGTGTGTGTGTTAAAAAAAAAAAAAAATAAAAAAAATATTTATAA
>JAUZSX010323240.1:0-11515 GCA_034780655.1 Idiosepius hallami | reverse complement strand
ATGTATATGTGTGTATGTGTTGGTGTATACAATCTATGTTTAGTTAAAAAACAGGTTGATAGAAAGATTATATTTTCATGCCCCAAGCCAGGCCGACAAGTCGACATACCAACCCATTTGTCCGTCGGTTGGCTGCACACCTAGAACTGGATATTCAAGTTGATCCGTCTCTGAACTGATTGCATTCATAATACTGTGTTTTTCTTTGCCTGTCACCATCACAGCGATATTCTGTGACAGATTAATAAAGTCTTTTGATAGCGACATTCGTTTGTCACCTCTGTTAGCCGAGTTGGTCAAAATAACTTTTTTTTTGGAGACACTACGTAAAGATGATTCGTAGGGGAACAGCGATGCAATGTGGCCATCCTTGCCAAGACCGAGGACAGTGTAGTCTAAGCCGCCATCGCCAAGAGCCGCCGTCAGCTGCTTCTCATAAAGAACATCTCCTTCATCGGTATCGAGGCACAAGGCACCCGCGATTGACACGGGCATCGGATGAATATTTATATAAGGTATGTTAACATGCTGAAGCAGTTCTATATACAAGAGGTTAAAGTTGGAACGATGACTATCTAAGTGTTGACACCGGTCATCCACCAGCCAGACATGGGTGTGCAGCCACAAATGGAGAGGGTAACGCTCTCTCAATTGAGCTAAAAGAAGAGCTGGAGTTTTTCCACCCGAAAATCCAATGTGAAAAGATTTTTTTCTTTTAATCATTACATTGGCTTCGTTGATTATCGACAGAGCGAGTTGAATTGCTACTTCTGTGGTTGAATTAACATAGAGGGACCCACCGCGGAAATGTGACGGGACTTGTCCAAAATTGGAGACATCTTCTTCTTGTGACCTTATATGGACTTGCTGTCTATCTTCGTCGTCTGCCATAAACTGTAATCTATTGTCGTAGACAAAGAAATCTAATGAACTATTTCGAGTGTACAGCATTGGCCGTTTGCGAAGTATATTCAAAACTGGTTGCCAGATATGCCACATACTGAGAAGTTGTGAAGTGCCCACAAAGCTACTCTGTCTGCCCTGAATGATATCTTTGATCACTTCACAGTAGGCATCAGACTCAAATTCTGGGCCCGACATATAGAACGAAGACATCTCAGCATCGTAGGCGGGAGGTTGTTCCCAACGCTTGTCGATTATTCCAGGGGGCCAAGTTGGCTTAGCAAGTGTCTTGCTTACTAATATCGATGCTTCCTTCATGGTGCCATAAGCAATATGAAATACGATCTGTTGCAGGTTGTCTCCTTCTGCTGGATATGGAATACGAAAAGTGTTTCTCTTAAATATCACCCTCACATATGTTGCCTTTTCATCGAGTTGTTTGCCAGCAACTAAAATAAACGGGACATTTTTCCAGCGAGCGGACTGTATTTGGACTTGTGCTGCTGCAAACGTTGCTGTTTTAGCAGAGGATGATTTGTTTATTCCATCTTTGACTGCTTCTTGCATGTAGTCTTTGTATTGAGCAAATAAAATATTCTTTGAATTGACTGGTTTGATTTCTTCGATCAGGTCAATCTTCTTGCGTTGAATCTCAGCATAATTAGCAGCAGCAAGGTGACTGGGCAATTCCATTGTAATAAGCGTGAGTAATTCAGTCAGATGACTTTGTAGCATGTCTCGAACGACACCCACTTGGTTGTAAAACTTTGTTCGACCTTTAAAAGGAAAACAAAAAAAAGAGATTTTTATGAAAAAAAACAAAACAAACTTTTTCCTTCATTGTCTTTTCACTTGTCAATCTTTTATGCTTAACCACTTAGTGGCCACGATGCAGAATGTGTTTTGTGGACCCTTTACCCTAAAAAAAGGCAACTTTCACCACCCCCTCAACAAAATGGAGCCTTTTCGACTATATATACATACATAGATAAATATATACAGAAAGAGAGATGGATTGATAGATGTATATTTCAAGTGTGATAATATAATTATAATTAATCCTATCAATTATTTTAATAATTGTTTGCATTACAATAAATCAGTGAATCCACTTTGTGGCCCCTAGGGAGCTTGCGGCCCCCTCGCAATTGCGGGGTCAGCCGGGGCCCTAAGCACATCTCTGATTCTTGGAAATAATTATTTAAGGCTAAGTTTAAATGAGATATTTTGAGTAGCTATTTCTACTCTTGTTCACTGATCAACTGATTCAAAAGACTTGACTCCATAAGTGAAGATTGCTAAAAAAATAAGAACATTTAAAAATAGTGAAATATTTTGAAATGCTCTTGCTACTCTTGTTCACTTGGCATCTGATTAAAAATAACAAATTTAAGTTTATTTTTAACCAACTAAAATAGTCTTAATCATATGAGTGTCAACAAAGTTCCATTTCTTGTTTTAGCTTTCTTTTCTATTATCATGGGTAATTCTCTAGATCAGCACCCTTGGGTGGCAATAAGTATATAAATACCTATGATGATGATAGCCGCATCTTGAAAGATGATAGCCATCTCAAGCCTACCATGTAGCCATATGTCTACCCATCCATCCATCCAAACCACCCCACCAAGTTCCATCCATCCATCCATCCAACTGCTCCCCCCCCCAATTCACATATTTCGTTTAAAAATCAATTATAAAAAGGAATTCTTTTAAAAAAACATTTTAATCTTTTTGAATAAATTCAAAAGTGAAAACAAGAAAACCGACCTTTGACCCCCAAAATTTCTTTGCTGACTACTTCCACCCTGTCAACAAAATGCCGATTAAGAATTGGTTCCAACCAATTGGCATTTGCAAGCCTGAAACAAAAAAAAAAAAATTGGGATTTTTGGATTTGAAAAAAAAAAAAAATTTTTAATTAAAAAATTCAAACAATAAAAAAAAACAATTTTTTTTTTTCAATCAAATTTTTTTTTTTGGGGGGGTAAGGGTGGGTGAGAAAACAATCAAACTACCAAGATGGAGACAAAAGTCTGGAATAAAATTAATTATCAATCTGATTTTAGTTTTTAAATCTTAGTTAAAGGTCAAAGTTCAGAGACATAATTTTTGGAATGTTTTACATTGAACACTTACAAGGTCATGGTTGAATGTCTGCTGCTTGCTTAGATAGCTGAGCACTCTCAGAATGACTATAGCAGAAAAGTAGTCCAGTGGTTAGGGAATCAGACTGACATTAATTTAAGGTTTGATCCTAAATAGAAGAAGACTTGTTTGCAGGAATCATCCTGATGAGCCATGAATGGCGAAACAACAATGTAGACCGATTGCAAAAACCATTACGATGCAGTCAGTCAGTTATGGCATTAAGTCGAGTCCTCAGTACTTCTACCTTGGCTCCCAATTCACTCGCGCAGCATTTTAAGTGTAGTATTTGTTGCGTCTCAGATAGACACCCTGTGCACCTCCAATGCTTATGCCAAATGGAGCGAACCCACAATAACTGGCAGCAGAGGAGGCCCAGGGGCTTTTGTAATCAGTGTTCACCTTCACCTAGATGAAATACTCTCTTGAGTTAATAAGCCACCATGTACTCGAGGCAATGGTTTTGACTGGGATTTGAACTCGTGTAGTCCTTGACGCCTAATATAAGGGGATCGCAAATATAGTTAAGCGAAGACACTGAGTCAACGGCCTTCGGTGACTGTCAGTTTCTCGCCTGTGTGGTCATCAGACTCTATCACTGATATTGAGCACTCTAACTATAAATATAAGCAACCTTATTCAACAGATTATTATAAATATATATATAAATATATACATATATATAGATAATCTGTCAGGTAAGATTGCTTAAATTTATAGTTAGAGTGCTCAATATCAGTTGTCGCCTCCCCGTCCCGTGGTCGCCGTCACTGCTGCTATACGGCTGACTGTGTTGGACTGACCGGTTGAGTGACTCTTCTCTGGATCTCAGTAGCCCAAAAGATATTCAACTACCAATATCTCTGGTTTCCACAACAGGAAATGCTACTGTTGATAATCTGCCGTTCCGGTTCTGGAGAAGTACAGGATTATCGTTTCTGACCGTCTTCTTCAGTGGCTGGACCCCTCAAATATGTGTTGTGTTTCACACAAACCAAAGATGATGTGTCTTGGATTTGTGTGCCGTGGGTTTTAAGGTGATTAGAGATGAAATAATTAAAACAACTCCAATCATAAGATTAAAATGATGGAATTTATTCCAGCTGGTATAAATATAGTTGAACAAACTGGCAACAATATAGTAGTGATCTAACAGGCCCCTGATTTGAATGGCTTCGCAAGTACGACTTGAAGTGTGGAAGAATAGATGGTTCAATTGCTTAAACTAAGCAAGTGAGTTGAAGATATTATTCCTAGTCGACAATCTTAGTACCTTTCTTATGTTGCGGGTCCAGGGGGTCGGAAGAATATTCTGTCGAGACAACAGGTTCTTTCTGTCCGTCGGAGTCTGTCTCCGTCTGGCTGTGTGTTTTCTTGCGTTGAACTATCGTTTATATAAAAAATAGGTAGATAACTTGGGGCAGTAAAATATTGCGTGATATTGCGTAATCACTGAAATTACTTTTCTTATCGCATCCCAATTCCGGTTTAAAGTGGTTCACACTTGAATCCTAAAAACCAATTTTGACATTTGCAATTTTTCAAATCAGGGCTCTGTTTTTGATCACATCTACAATAAACGGTTACTTTTATAACTTTGCAAAGGAACATTTTGTTTATCTAACCAATTGTTTACTTTAGGAAGTAGCCTTCGAGGCCCTGTTTTCTTATCAGTCTTGACTAGCGTCCTCGATCGGCCATAGACACATAAATCAGCATGTCAGAAAAGATGCAACGTCTGCACTTTAGGAAAGGAATACTCAGTAAGTTCTAATGCCAGAGGTTTTTGATGAATCCCTTTCATGTCACAGGTTATTTCCTAAAAAAAAATCTGCGATGCTTTTTCTTTTAGATATGATGAAATTTTTATCTGCGTCAGCTAAAAATTTTGCTTGCATCAACTGAATTGTAATTGATACTTTAGTTACTCTGGGTAAGAATAAATTTTACTAACCAAATTTGATTGTCGTTTGTAACGATTATCAACCTCACTAGTCTATTTGGTTACACAGTGATAGAGTCTGACCGCACAGGAGAGAAACTGACAGTCACCGAAGGCCGTTGACTTTGTGTCTATGCTTAAGTAATATATATATATATATATATATATATATATCTGTCTGTCAGATGGTTTCTTTAGGTCAGAGCTTTTAATTTTTCTCATTTAATTGTTTAGGATGCTTTTTATCTTTTAATCTTTGGGGAAAGTTTAATCAGACAAAAGTAGTCAAGTTGTAATTAAAGAGCAACAATGCTTTTAGAGTTTTACAAGAAAGAGGTTGATTTGGGTGAGAGTTACAATCATCCAGAGTTGGATCATACTAGTAATTTTATAATAACTGTTGTGGGGCTCAGTTGGGTCCACAAGAATGACATGGGAAACATGTAGTAGGTAGTTAATATTAAGAATGTGTTTCGAAACTGGAGCAGGTCGATCATCAGAGAGAATGTAGTTAGTAGTAGTTGCAAGTAGGAGTAAGATCTCACTCCTGAAGTACAATAACTGTTAAGATCTCAGACATATCAGTTTTTGGAGCTGATATGGAATGCGGACGAGTTCACTATAGGGTGAGATCCGGTCTCACAACAATATCCTAAAAAATAGAAAATACTTACCTAAAAGGAAGGATATGTCGGACGATAGCTTTTTGTAGATAGTGATCGACACGATAAATTTCATTCTCATTAAACCATTTAGAGAGCGATTGTGCAAGCGTCTCTGCCGTTTTATGGTCACTTCCAAATGGCTTTTCAAGAACTAAACGTTGCCAACTGCCAGGCGCCAGGGGTCGACAGCACTTATAGAGATTTGCAGTCGTCTTCGGGTACATATTGGGCGGAATAGAAACATAGAAGATTCTTCCGGCAATGCTGGTGTCTGGCGAGTACGTTTCTTCATCGAGACTCATAAAATGGTTCAGGCTTTCAAAATCATCTTCCGTTTTCAGCTGGACGTACCGGATGGCCGTGATGAAGCGGCGCTTATGGCTCTCGCACTCCATGTTATAACAAGTGAGGGAGCGGTCGATGATTTTCATCAGCAGGTCCTCACCCTGAGTCTTATTGGCTCTTGCACAGCCATAGAACAAAAAGTACGGACCCTTGTTGGCAATGCCTTGCTTGTAGGCCTCAAAGAATCCATGCCACAAGTATTTTTTAGCAAGGTCCCCAGTGGCACCAATAAGGGCCACACTGACGTATTTGGCAGCATTGCTTTCCAAAGTCAAAATAACAAAACAAAATAAACAAGAAATAAAAACTAAAAATAAATTTTGAAATTTGGGCATTTTTTTCTTTTCTTTTGGTTTCAGTTTTGGTTATAGTTTCAGTTGGGTTTTATCTGAAATAGAAAAAAAAAGTCCTTCTCAGTTGAGTGATTTTATTGAAACAAAAATAACTTTTTTGCTTGGATGAATCATCAGTAAAATCACAAAATAGTCAAATAGCATCAAAAATATTAAAAGCATATTGTCACCAGCAGCACAGAATATGAAAATGATAAAAAAAAAAAAGATTCAAAAAAAGATTGGAAAAAATATAACTTGACAGTCACTTGAGTTTAGACTTTGTTTTGACTTAGAAGGCTTGTTAGGATTTAATGCCTGACTTGACCTTTTGGGTCAAGTGAGTAGAAATCTAAATTTTGTTTGAACTGGGTGAAATCGATTGTTTTAGGCACACTTTCTCTGGTTAGAAAAAAAAGGAGATAAGGAAACTTCAGTTGGGTTTTGGATTCTGGGCGATTTGCCTCGGCTCCTGTTCTCCACAAACCTACCTAGTTGGAGCCAGGTTGCAAACTGCTATCGTTAGCATCCAATTTGCCCCAACTCAAAACTACAGAGAAAATTCCTCAACTCAAAGGAAGCGCTTCAAAAGATACAATTATTTTTGAAACAAAAACAAGAGAACACCTTTGCAAGTCTATGATATTTTGTGTATTGATATGAAAATTACATGTAATTGTGAGTATTGATTGCCATATCTTGACTTTGCTTGGTGTTTGAATTGATGAAGAAACGGTTGGTCTTTTCAACTACAAAGTAAGTGTTCCATTTGCACTGTTTTAATTCGAGGGTTTTTTCCTAACAGAATTTCAAAAGTAAGAATAACAACTTTGGTTTTTTCCTACACATTTCATAAATAAGGAAACTAACGTTTTTTCTTACAAAAGAAAATAATATTGTTGATAGTTTAATTAGAAAGAGGGTTGAGGGTTCATTTTTTTGGTTTGAGGTCATTGGTCTTCTTAGTTCTCTCTCTCCATCCTGAGAAAACGCTTCATATTTGAAAATGAATTATTTTTTCTTAATTTTCAAAAACGCTTCTCCGTTATTTATTTACTTGTTTATCTTCAATTCAAAAATGGTTCTTCGTATCTTCTCAGTGTTAAAAAAAATTTTAATCAAGAATCACTACTTCTAAAATGCTGAAATGATTTATATGTTCAAATCGCATTGGAGACTGACCAGTCGTTCTCGTCCTACTCGTCAGCACCAAAGTTAAGCAACGTCGAGTCTGGCCAGTATCAAAATGGATGACCATTTAAGAATACCAGTGGGCAGTGCACTGCACAGCACAGTTCAATTTCATATTTTTTCTGGAAATATAGCGCCTACTTCATCTAGCTACGCGCATACCCATAAATTCAAATTTGGGTAGAACTCGTTCAAATGCAACGATTGGTGTTTTAATAGTACATTAAAAATTGTGATGAATTATTATTTTACTTTTAATAATCATAATAATTAAGATAATGATTTTCTTGTAAGTTTAAAATTTATTTAGAAATAATAGATTTTATTTCGTTTTTAAATAAATTAAATAAATTAATTGTGCTTTTTTTACTGCGCATTTTTGTTCGGTTTTACGGTTTCTCTCTCCCAGGTTTATTTATTGGCGTCTCTTGGAATTTTATTTAGTCAATCAGCAGCAGCAATTCTTTTTATTTTTATCGGGTGTTTATGGTTTCAAGAGTTGATTAACCCATTCGAACAAAGAATAATCATTAACATCTCGCTTAAAAATCTAGGGAAATCATGAATTGCATCATGCCATGCCTAAAAGTGAAACTGAAAATGCCAGGAAAGAGACGGGCGTAGGGTGTGGCAAGCTGTGTTTTGGGTGTTTTGTTTACTCTTACGTCAAGTCACGTAACACCGTCCGCCCACCAAAAATAATTCAATAAATAAAATATTTTTTATTAATTGACTAGATTTTTTTTGGTCTTTTTTAAGAATGAGAAATTAAAAAGGAATTGCATCCAGTAGTTGCACACAGCACAGTGCATCTGCATGGATGGCATGAAATTTTAAAATAAGACTTTTTTCCCCATGAAAATAAAGAGAAAAGAAAGAGATAGAGAAGGGGAAAACAAACAACAAAAAAGGAAACAAACATTTTGGGGATTGTTAAATTATTTGTGTATTTTGAAGTGAACAACAACAACAACAACAACCATTTAGGGGTGTGTAGTGTTGGCTGTTGATGACTCGGACTTTGGTTGTTGCAAATGTTGTAATTGTTGATATTTACACATGAAACGTAAACTAAGAGACCGGAGAGAGAATGATTAATTAAATAATAAAGAATGATTTGAAGAGATAAAGACAGGGAGATCGGGGAAACATAGATTAGGTGGGATATTGACTTATGAAAAAGCCACTTAGATTCCAAAAAACAAAAACCCAACTGATAATCAATTTTTTTAAATAAAAAGATTGAATAAATAGAAAGAAAAGACATTGACCTTTCTTCGTATAATTGAAGAAAAAAAAAGATGAAACATTAAAAAAAACAATTAAATAAATTTGGTTATAGCAATTATTTTATTTATAAGAGCCGGCCGGCCACGGCCTCCATCAAAAGCACGAAGAGAGAGGTTCAGGAAGACAGAAGGACATGAGAAAGAAATAAGGACACAAAAAAGGACGACACACACCAACCGCCACCGACCGGAGAAAACCCGGCCAACATGCAAACAGACTATTGCAAAGGAAAGTGTGCTCTGAGTGCTTACTGCTATGCTGCCTCTGCTCTACTAACGAGCGCAAATCAGAGAACGACATGAATTTCCTTAAAAATGAAATAAAAATAAACACAAGGCAATTATTGTTGGTTGGTTTTGTGTTGTTGTTTAAGAAGAAGAAGAAGAAAAAGAAGAGAAAGAATTGTTTTGTTATACAATGGCAATGACACTTCTTCTCGGTTCTTAAAATGAAGAAGAGTCTATAAAGAGAGAGAAAGAAAGAGTAATTATTTAATAATACCAACCTGAATGTTGGGTTTGTTTTTTAGGGGGGTGAACACAAAACAGCTGGGGGCACCCTCTCCCACCTAATTGGTAGCGGAAATAGATTTTTCGAATTATAGGTTCGCAGAAAATATGGCGCGTAATCGCACACGCGTGTCTAAATAAAAATAAAAATATTTCTTGGAATTTTAATAATTGATGATAATGATTATGGTGATGGTGTGATGATGATGATTTCTTGTTAATATTTATTGTAATAAAAGAGATACAATTTGGCACAAGGCCAATTGGGGAGGGGGGTTGCTAGTCAGGCTGGTCGTATAACACTTTTAACTAGACTTTTTCGTGACCAATTCATTTCTCATAATGATTGAATACATTTATTCATCGTCACAACATACAACAGTCACCCAAAATACCACATTTACTCAATGGACTGATCCTACTTAAGAAAATCCCCAACGTTGACAATATTTACAGATGATTATTGGGAGTGGGACAAAAAAAAAAAAAAACAGAAAAAAAAAAGAAAAGTTAAACAAAATAAAATTGGGTTATTAAGACCCCCTTTCCCTTGCTATTAATGATTTCTTGTTGTCAAGATTATTGTTATTATCAAAATTTGTTATTATCATTTTTATTCCGAGAGAATAAACGCAGAGAGAATGTAATTAATGCGACTGCGACAGTTTAATCTAAATCTAAACTAATTGAATAAAATTAAAAGTATTAAAAAATAACCCATGATGTCGAAAACAGTGACAGTGTCAGATTGCAGTTGGTTGTTAAGTTCTTTCTTCATTGTTAATTATTTTGTTTGCGCCTCCTATGTTCCCTCTGTATCTGAGATTGCCCTTTAAATCAAATTTCAAGTGTTGAGACTCAAAATTGGCATAGTAGTTTGGTCGAGTTTGCAAAAATGTAATCGTTGAACTTTGTTGATTCCTTGGTAGCCAATATCCCACCTCCATATTTGAATACCACCCCACCACCCTTAAAGCCTTCAGTCAAATTTTGAGTGTGTAGACCAAAAAATGACAGAGTAGTTTAGTAGGCAACAGTGCAACACACGACAGTAAAAGCACAACAGTAACACAGGCAGATACAGGGAGGGGGCAATCTGTAGACCTCACCTCACCCCCTCCTTATTATTTTTTCTTTTTCATCTTTTTCTGAGGATTATTATCGATTAGATATTAATCTACGAGATTATCTAGAACAAAAAAAAAATTGTTTAAGGATTTGGGGCGGCGGGAGTGGTTACCAGGGCCGTACTTATGCCCCCCCCGCGAACCCTGCAATTGCGAAGGGCTGCAAGCTCCCTAGGGACCACAAGGCTTCACAGATCTCTTGTAATGCATGAAATTTACCAAAATAATTAATTGTTAGGATTAATTAGAAAATCATTATCACAATTAAAATATACACCTATCAATCCATCTTTCTTTCCGCCTATCTTTATTTGTGTATATATATATATATATATATATATGTATGTATAGTCGAAGGTTCCAGTATGTTTGGGGGGGGAACTGGCTTTTTTTAGTGAAAAAGGGGCCATAAGGTGCATTTTGCAATGGGACCACTAAGTGGCTAAGCAAAGCACTGATTGTATGGGTTAAAACCTTCTAGAGAGACAATTCTTCTGAATTAAGATCGGCAGAAGAAAGTAAAAGAGCTTACCATCAAAGGTAAAACTTTGTTTCTCTAAATGCAAAAACTGTATAAATAGATTTTATGAAGCGTTTAGAAGGGATAGACATTTCATGACCAATGTGCACATAATGAAGGCAAAATTAATAAATGATGAATTGAAATTAAATTTAGCTTTTGCAAATTTAACGATAGCGCGCTAGACTGTCATGACATCAGGCAATTATCGAAAGCTGGAGAAATCAAATCTGAAAATAGTAAAGCAATGATAAAGATTGCTGAATCTTTCTCACAATTACTGCATTTAATACTACCAGACTTGAGCCTCCTACACTAACTCACTCTTTTACCAGGCCTACTGAGGTTTCATATTCTAAAGAGCTACAGGAGGTAGGATATCAAACAACTACAGCTATCTGATTTTTATATGTATACTAGAAATATTGCCTGGCTTTACCCCACCATTTGTAATCCTTGTTATAGAAAATTCATTTCTAATGCTTTTTATACTAAATTCATTTCTAATGCTTTTTATACTAAATTCATTTCTAATGCTTTTTT
>JAUZSX010323229.1:0-11516 GCA_034780655.1 Idiosepius hallami | reverse complement strand
CGTTCTAAAAGTAATGCGATCAACATTTTAAAGATTTATTTAATCTGAAGAGATGGGAAGATGGCAGTGGGTGACCTTGTGTTTCAGAATTTTTTTTAATCAAATTATCACCTTCCCTAATACACATAGGTTAGCATTGAAAAAGACAATCAATTTTCACGTCCATAGCTCGCTTTTTCACTCACAAATTTTGCCTCTCTAAAATCGACAAGCCCATATCTTAACTGTTGTGGCATCAAATACATCGGCTTCGTAAACAAGTGTTGGTGGATTTTGAATGTATAACTTTTTATGCATGGAGGTGTCCAATGATGCCTCATCCGCATATCCCTGGTAGGAGTTGTTTTTATAAGTTTAGTCATCATAACAATGCAATTTGCAATCAATTCTGATCAATTTTTTGGTAAAATAACAAACCGAAGTTATTATTTTTGGAATGATCTTCGTACATATATTCGTACATAAAAAATATATACGTAAATTCAGTACCATTGAATTTCGAACTTTTGAGTCAGCTAATGTGAATGGTGCATACTCTTTCTATCAACCATTACACCAGCATTTTTTTTTTCTGTTTCCGTAGCATATTTGTTTTACGGGAAAGAGTCGCTAGCCCTATGCTCAACGCCCAAACTAGAACACAGTTTATCTACTTCTGAAATCAGTGTTGAACCTCCCCTAGATGAGATACTCTCCCAAGTTAAGGGGCCACATCTGGCCAAGGCGGGTAATGATAGATGCAATCATCAACCTCTACAACCAGTGGTGCGTTGGGCAGCGTTTTTTTTTTTTGCTGTTTCCGTAGCATATTTGTTTTACGAGAAAGAGTCACTAGCCCTATGCTTAACGCCTAAACTGGGGGACATTTTGTGTACTTTTGAAATCAGTGTTGTCCACCTAGATGAGAAACTCTCCCGAGTTAACGGGCCCTATCTGCCCGAGGCAGGTAAATGTAAATGCAATGGTTTTGACTGGGATTTGAATACACTTGATACTATTCCATGGTCTGAGCTTTTAACAATGCTCCCCCTTGCCTCCTTGTGCGAACTCTACTCGCTATTAATAAAGATTTTTTCAAACTATCATACGTTTATTTCTTTTTTATCCCAAACTGCAGGTTTGTGAAATTTCTTTATAAAAATCTATCCAGTTAGCAATTTCATTCAAAATTTTGAATTAAATAAGGGCTTAGTCTGTGTAGAGAGTAAAATAAAAGTGTGGAATCAATGACTTTAGAGTTATATCATATAAGTTAGGAACTGTTATAAGTGTTTCCTGGTTTCTAAAAGATGATTATTGATTAATATACATTTCCTATCTTACGTTGATGTAATCTGAGATAAAAACAATGGATTTAGACGGATTACTACACTCAAAAGCACGAAATACTGTAGTGATTAAATGATAAAACAAGATATCAAAATATTTAAGCAACTTTTCCTTCTTGAACACTAGAATCTTTAGTGGATTTCTCAGGATTTTGTTGCGTTCTTTGATTAGATATCTGAAGCAAATATACGTATCCATTCTTATCAGTTCATGCGTTTAAATCTGTGTAATTGAGTTTCAGTTTCACTTATAAAAGTCATATATTTATTTAAAAGTGATCTACCAAATACGATGTTATAATTAGATAATGAACTTTACAGTGTTTTTAAGATACGTAACGTAATTTTGTAACTTAGACATTCTTTACACTAACTAAAAATTACATTTTTTTTTAAATATGATTTTTTTCTTATTTAAACGAATTAAGTATGCAAAATTAAGTTAGATTGGTATCATTGACTCCAGTAATCTAAATGCCAGTAGCTCATCACTTTTTCTTGAGCAATGAGAAAATTATGTTACTGTGAATTGATATCACATAGTACAAAATCAAAAAAAAAGATACAAAATATAATTTTCTAGATATCAATTATAATTAAGCAGCGATTACTAGATATTCAAGGTCATCCATTTATTTAAAAATTGTATCAGCTCCTTACTTATGTCTGTAGTATACAAAATTAAGTAGATGTGTCGCACGCCTCACGAGAGCGGCAACAACGAGAGCAGCAACAACGAGTGCGACATACCCCCAAGGCTCGCTGTCATTACGTGTGCTAAATTCACGAACTGATGATAAAGTGTTTGAATATATCAGGCAGAGCTGGTAAGACAAATGGACTAAACAGAGAAACGAACGCTAAGAAAGTAGACAGTAATGTATGAGATATGATGCATATATATATATTTTCAGAACAAGATTTTCAGAACATTATAATATATAATCTAGTCTATAAGGAACATACTTAACCAAAGGACCTCACTATCAAAAGGCTCGCTTCGCTCACCTTGGAATAAGTAATTTTTTCATGTTTTCACGAAACTTTGGGACAACTTGTATGTTGACGGATTAAAAAAATTCCTTCGCGAGTACGTTCTTTCCCATGCCCTCTATCAGCACACCAAGTTTGAGCCTGCTAGGCCCAGCCATCTCCGAGTCTATAAGCAATATACGTAACCAAAAGTCCTTACTACCAAAAGGCTCGCTTCGCTAGCCTTGGGATCAATCATTAGAGTTTCTTGTAATATGTAACCCTCTTTTTGATTAGGATGCAGTTATGTAAATGCTATATTTTTTACCAAAATATTTGATAGTTTAAAAAGGAAAATAGAAGCTTATAAGGAATAAGTACTGAGAATTCAAAATATATAGACCAAAAAACTAATAACAATTTATTACTATATCAGTATATTTATCAGTTTCATCTTTATCGCTCTGTCTGATAGTTGTTTATATTCCTGAACTAAAATGTCTATTAAATCAATGTAATTCCTCAACTGAAATAAAATAGTTATTGTGAAAGAAAAGTATATTCTGTGTAGAAAAGTTAATACTATGTCTAATGGCAAATGTAAAACTAAGAGTTTCCTGAGAGAAACCCCTGAGGCAATTTTGTAACAATTACTTTGAATATTATCAGATCAAGCATTTACTTACTTTATAGCTTCGATTCCAACGTCGATTTTTTTAAAATAGATTCCGAATTCAATACGCTGTCGGATAATAAGACAGAAAACAATTGGTTCTCCTAAATATATTACAGCAGCGAAATCGTCCACTTATTTGTTTAATCGTCGCCTTAAGGATAAAAATGTAAAAGGTCGGCTTTTCCTCTCTCCTACATTTGTCTGGTTATTTTCCTCGCATCTTCTCCTAAGTAAAATGTCTAGCACACTTTTAAGCACTTAGTTTATGATGCAGACTTTTCGTGACCATCAACGTGTGCTATTAAATAGGGTCTCTCGTTTGGACCAGACACACTTGACAAATAGAATTCAACGCCTGGGTAGATTCTAATAGAGGATTTAAATTAGGTAAAAAGAAAAGAAGGAAATTTGCTAGAATTTTGAAATAATAAAGAGGAAAAATACAAGAAAATGGATGGTTAACCAAGGTTAATAAGAAGGGTAATAAGATTCTTGAATTTCATTGTCGTCTTAGATACTATTTCAAAATATTTACGTATAACTTAATTTTAAACTGTCTTTATAGTGAAAAAATGTAAATATAAAAGTTCATCACATAAATATATCATAAAAGTCTTATTGTGACAGCCAAAATAGACACAATACTAAAACGTATTGCATGAAATCAGCAGTGAAGAAGGATGAATTCGAATTTTACAAGAATAAAACGATTTCAAACCTTGATCAACCCTTTCATTTAATGGTAAAAGAAATAAATTCAATTTTTTTAAATCAAAATGAAGTTATTTTTTTCTAGCTACATAACATAAACATTGAAATGAAAACATACATATATATTCTTTCGATATAAGTTACATAACTTTTTTTCTAGTTTACACATACTGATACATCCCCCATAATGGAATTACCGGTCACCATATATTCCGGTGAGTTAGCACATTCAGAGGGAGATATCACGTGAGGGATAGAGGATCCACTATATTTGGCGCAGCTGGTCTAAGGTACTACCTAGCTATCTTTCTGTTGTACCTTCTTTTCGGTTGTATTAAACTTATAGTTTATCCAGTTGTCAATTTATTCCATCATTGATGGCCCGTAACAGTGGCAACGGGGATGAGAGTTATCAAACTTAACAGTGGCGACGAAATTCGAACTCACGTGGTCCTTAACATCAAGCGACGTAATGATTCAAGAAAGGAATTAAACGAGTAACTCTCCACAATCCAGGCACGTGCAGTCGTGGTAAAAAAAACCCAGAATGAAAGAGATTCACTTTGCTAAGTTACTGCAATACTTTAAAGAGATTCAATATCATAATAAAAATGTTTCTTTTGCTTAGAAGCAAAAAATTTTGGGAATTTTTTCGAACCTTGACTTGGATATTTTATTTTTTTTAATTAATAATTTTTTTCTTCGAAAGGCTACTTTGGAATTATGACTGTCATTAGCATTGTTTGTTTTAACCAAAATAAAGAAATATATAGCGAAACTGAATAGATACTTTGTGAAATCTGAAGTAAGGAAAAGGTCATGTACGATTTAAAGATCTTGTATCTTTAGAAGCAACTCGCAAGGAACCAGATTTCCGATGTTTTTTTTTTTAATTTAAGTACCAAGGCTGTATGGTTCATGCTTAACAGTTCTGGAAATTTCTTTTTCTTCATTGTAAAACTCTCAGAAACAAGAGTTTGTAAATGGCTGATATCATGTTTCTTTGGGCGATCTTTCTTTAGTTACCTTTTAATGTGAAATCATCACCTCGGAAATTGGATAACAATCTCCTACATTTATTTCATTCACTATTACTATCCTCTGCTTTGAATGGATTTTGCTGCTGAACTCACATTAAAACCTTTATGAAATTCGTAGATTAAAACATTTTTATGACACCTGAGTTGGGACAAATGCGTACTTATTTTTTAGACTATAGCAGGAAAATAATAATCTGAAATACAAAAATATATTACTATACAACAATATAAATTATTAATAAATAAAATCTTAAACATTTGTCATGAAATTTGGACATGTATTTTGTACTGGCATGAAATATTCATTATGAAGCAACTCTCCCCAGTCGTAAAGCCGAAAAAAACGAAAATAAAGTTTAAAAATTTTACTATAATTTTTCAACACTGATTGACCCAACGGGTCACGGGTTGGCAAGTTTAATATATAGTACTCCAAGCTGAAGAATGAATTCGATTTGATTTTCAGCAGGAAAAATAACTGACAAGAGGTCAAATGCAGTCCCTAACATTCCATTTGCCTTCATAATTGGACTAATACCATTGGGAAAGTTATGATTCTTAACATTCCCTCAAGGTATGGGTCGAATAGTCGAAATTTTGTCATTCAGAAAAACTACGAGTTGACAAAGAGAAAGTTTATCAGAACCGAATTGTTCTTGGTATTAAATGACCTAAAAAGATTGATATGTGATAAAACAAAATCAAACAAACAAAAACAAGTAATAATTAATTGTAACGTTATGAAATACGAACAGCGGGAAAAAGTTGATAAAAAACAATATTTTCTCTCTCTCTCTCTCTCTCTCTCTCTCTCTCTCTCTCTCTCTCTCTCTCTCTCTCTCTCTCTGTGTGTATGTGGATGTTTGATAGGGATCAATCTGTTGATGTATTCTTGCTCAAATTTACAGTTAGAGTGCTCGATATCGGTGATAGAATGTGTAGAGTAAAAGGTAAAAAGTAAAAGGGTGAAATCCAAACCAGGAAAACGGCGGCCGCTGGTAACTCTCCGTTTCACGCCTTCATGATCGTCCGACTAATAAGAAAGGAGGTATTTCAGGGGTATAGGACTTATGTGATTCTCTACCAGAATCTATCTTGGATATCTCTCATCCACACTCTACAAGAAAAAGGAAAGATTTTTTTTAAATTAGATGTGACATACACTTTTTCTAAATAATATAAGAGTTAAGTGTAAGTAACAGGATACTGGAGATAAAGAAGTTTCCGTTTCTTTGGAAATATAGGACAGCCTCTCAAAACAACGACCTGCCACATTCTTCATTCAATAGGGTTATTGAAGCAGAATTTGGCTAGCATTCATAATCTTTCCATGGGAGGACTTGGCCAAATTAGCGGAAATACTGTTGAATACTTATGGTTTATTTCAACCACGTCTACTGAATTCCATAGATAGAAATTCCTTTGCAGGCGTGCTTAATGGCACAATTGTAAATTCAAATAAGATTTTCAAAAAATATTCTCTTATCTCACATATAACTTAGACATTAAAGAATTAAACTGAAGATACTGAAATGATGATAATAAGGATATACCTTATTTTCGGCATTATAAGCTGATTTTCTGGACTTACATTTTCGGCCTGATTTTCTTGGATCTCATTGAATGGATTTTAGAGAATTTTCGTAAGGGGAGTATTTAAGAAAATACAGTAAATAGTTTTTGGTCTATTCGAAAAAGAATACACTTTTAGGTAAGACCGGAAAAAATTAGAAAAATTCAATAAATAAATAAATCAAAATTTGATAAATTTTTAAATTTTAAACGTTTTAAAACCTTATAATCTAATGCTTTTCATAACGTAAAAATATTTCCAATACATTAACATTAATAGATTTTTGCCAATCAACTGTTAAATCCACTCGTGAATTGAGGCTTTTCTTAAAGCTTAGATGCAATGTGTATAAATATGGATGAACTAAGCTTGTTTGGCTTTTTACAGTTATCTTTCGAAAGGATGTGTACACAAAGAGCAATGCATAAAAACAATATGAAATAACAATTATATGTAAGAACAGAATGAAGGTTTTGTCACAAAAACACCGTGGTTTTACTTAAAACTTTTATAGATTAATTTGCACTCATTAATCATTCAAAGTTTGACATTTTCAATAAGGATAAGGTTGTTAGGTTGTTAATGCTTTTTTGTGGTTGTGCCTTCAAACGAATATCCAGAAATTATGTAAATTCTGACTGAATGTTTTCGCACAGAAAATGTATGGAAACAGATTTAAAGTAACTATTTTCTTTGTTTTGTCTAAATGGTCTATCGTATCTATACATAGGGTATTTTAGAAAAACTGTTCTTTAGGAGATTTTCATAATTGGGAGATTGAACAATCTTCGTTAATTTTACCTTTTTATTTTAAATATAGGCTTTTAATGGGGATTTATTTTGATTTATTAATTAATTTATTTAACCAGTATATCGACCTTCATTAGGACATTTCAGGTTGAAAATTATTTTAATTGTTTTATTTAGTTTATTTGTTCCATTGTTTTTGTTTGCTTATGTTTTTATTTTAATTATTTTTTTTTTAGTGGTGGGTGTTTTTTTTCGGTGGTATGGGGCATTTTAGAGGAACAAAGTAGGATTTATTTTGAATTAAATTTATGGTTGTTTGAGTGTAATGTTGGATAAAATGATTAGATATTTTAGAAATTTTAAAATGAATTTCTGTTTTTTTTTGTTTTGTTTTTGAGGCTTTTTATGTATTTTTTAGTAATGATCAAAATGTTTTACCAATAAAACATATTATAATTCATGGTAGAGTTTTAATTGAGTAAACTATTGTTTTTCAGTTAAAGATATTCAAATTAATTTATAATTAGATTTTTTTAAGGAAATTGTTATTATTTGGGTTTAAAAAGCTAATTATTGAAAACATCTGTTTAAAAAGTTCATAGTTGTTCTCTTGTAACTGTTTTTTTTTAACAAAATAGTTTTTTTTTGTTTCAACATTAAAAACTTACATTAGAATATTGTAAGAGTTTTATAAATTCAATTTCATTTTAGTTAACCCATATTTCACTGTTAGGAAAAACTACAGCAATTAAAACTTCAATAATTCAAAAATAGGAACTTATATAGTCAAATAATGAGATAATTTGTTTTTGTTTTTTTTGATAAAATCCCCCCCGAAAGAAAATTCAAAACTCATAAAATAAATTTTTAGAAAAAATATATTTTTACCTGTAATCTGCCTATTTTGAGACTTTTCAATTCATATTTACACTTAGTTAATGGTATTTATTTTTTATATTAAGTATATTACTTTAATATAATAATTGACATGAAAAATGTAATTATTACAGTGTGTTGAAGTTAATGAAAAATAAAAAAAAACATTGACTAACTAGTATTTTTTTTTACTTGTTTTGTAAGTATATCAAATTTAAATTTACTAACGAAAATTTAAATATCTGCGGTTATATTGATGATAAACACATGGATAGTTCTCATAATTTTCACATGTAAATTGAAACACATGGACGTCTAAAATTCATCACATTTTACTTAATATTCATTCTTGGACTTTTCCTGCATAAAATATACGTAGATTTTTTGTTTGTGTTTTAACGAGGACGTAAATTTACAAATTTTTTTAGTTCATTTAAATTCACATACGGCGAATCTTCACTTAACAATTTATTGCATAATGTAGATTTATTACATTCTTTAATTCATCCACTTCTCTTTTCTAAAGCTGTTGTCGTTTTTTTTTTTATCTACGAAGATCCAAGGCATTATATTTAGACAAACGTCATAATTTGAGGATGAACAAATCATCAATATCGATCGCTTTGCTTCAAATCCCCCTTAAAATAACTATTTATCTGAGTTTTTCAAGAACAAAAGCCATGGAAAAGATATTCAAAACTTATTGTATTATCAGTGAATTACATCTTTTCAGCATTTTTGTATAGTATCAGTTTCAATATACTTTTGTTTTATTGTTTCTTTAGAAATCTGTATGAATGCTACGATGTATTTTAACTTCTTTTTTTCTTCACTTCAAGGATAAATTAGATAAAACTGAAAAAAACAGAAACGACAAAGGAATTTTATGGTTATTTCATTTCAAAGATATACGCATCCAGAAATGTGAATATATATTAGAAAAGTTAAACGGAGTTACACTTCAATAAATATTGTAGGATCTATTTATAAAATTAATCAAAATGGTAATTTCCTCCAAATGGAAAGCGTAATGTAGTTAAAACTAAAGTAATTAGCAGAAAAATATTTTACCAAACAAATGCTTATCTAATGAGGATGTGACAATAAAACAAAATAGAACTTTTAGTTTTCTTGATTTTGGTTTTCGGGCAGTTGTCTTCATTCTTATCTTTGCGATCTTCACAAGAGTTGGACCGTTAAAGCCTTTGGTCTTCAGATAAAAGAAGCCAGGAACCTTCTATCTCGTTTAATCTTCACAGAATTTGGAATTTAAATCGTTATTCAAATCACTGATTGTAGCCTGCCTACGTTCTGTTAATCACGACCTGTTTCTCGAGTTCCATCTTCTGAATAAAGATTCATTGGCCCAAATGTTGTACAGGTAACAATGCCAAGGTTGAGAGCTGTTCGAAAGGTAGATGCAAAAATTATCTTGATCTTAAGGATTCCGAAAGCCCGGAGCTTTTAGGTGTTTTTTTGATAGTGGCTGACGGTCTCTGAGCCGAAGTCACAGCCGACGCCATAATAGCATGCTCTCTCGTAGCATCCTCGCCGTGGAGGACTAGGTCAAACGCCTGCGCTAGCTGCTAAGTCAGTGTACGTACAATGTGCACTCCACGCCCCTGCTGCCTACAGGGCTGTCTGTCAGTCGTATCATGTCGGCTGCTGATGACTGGCTTGTGTGTCAGTTGTAGCCTACGCTGTGCGCTGCACTGTGCCTTACAGATGATGTTGTTGTTGAGCAGAGAGTCCTCTTCACCCGTTTGGACTCAGAGTCTTCCTGTAATTATTCAGTTTTTCGCAATCTCGGATTACCCCGATACTCCCGGCCCTCACTCTCGGGAGTAACTCTACTTGAGGACTTTTTTATACCCGCCGGTCGGTTGTTGCGAGGAAGGGGGTAGGGGATGGTGAGATCCTTCAGTTCAAATGCGCAATGCATTCGACTGATCATGTCACTAAATGCCGACCAGCCTGGTACGGTACCTAATATTCCTAAGTGGTCACCCAGTACTGAACTAAAAATGTTTCTTTTGCTTAGAAGCAAAAAAATTGAGGAATTTTTTTTAACCTTGACTTGGATATTTTATATTTTGATAATTATTAATTTTTCTATTCGAAAGGCTATTTTGTAATTATCACTGTTATTAGCATTGTTTGATTTAATCAAAATAAAGAAATATATAGTGAAATTATATAGATAATTTGTGAAAACTTAAGTGAAGCAAAAGTAATGTCCGATTTAAAGATCTTGTATCATTAGAAGCAACTCGCAACTTTTCTATTTGTTTTTTTTTATTTAAGGTACTTATATAAAAAAAAAACACACCAGAAAGCAGTATGGTTCACGTTTAACAGTTCTGGAATTTTCTTTTTCTTCATTGTAAAACTCTCAGATACAAGAGTTTATAAATGGCTGAAACCATCTTTCTTTTGGGCCATCTTTCTTTAGTTACCTTTTAATGTGAAATCATCACCTCGGAAATTGGATAACCATTTCCTACATTTATTTCATTCGCTATTGCTATCCTATGCTTTGAATGGATTTTGCTTCTGAACTCACATTAAAACCTTTATGAAATTCGTAGACTAAAACATTTTTATGACACCTTAGTTGGGACAAATGTGTACTAATTTATTAAACTATAGCACGAAAATAATAATCTGAAATACAAAAATATATAACTATACAATAACATAAATTATTAATAAATAAAATCGTAAACATTCGTCATGAAATTTGAAATGCATCATGAAATACACCGGGCCTTATTTATTCATAATTAGGGCGTATTTAAACATACAATAAATCGTCACTTGAAGCCATCGACAAGGAAATGAATTTAATAGAACGACGAAAGACAATTACTTGATTTATGTATTGGCTTTTGAGGATTGTTATTAAAACAGAAAAAGCTCTTAGGTCATTTTTTTTAAATATTTTAAAAACTAAAAAAAAATTCCTAAATAGTTTATTTGTCTTTGTGTAACGACATATCAACCTTTTTAGGTCATTGAATGCTAAGAACGAAAATATTTAAAGTTATTTTTGTCCACACGTTGTTTTTTAACTAACACCATGTGCATTATTTAACGCATAGCTGAAGGAAATTTAGGCTATCATTCCGATTTTGAACCAAAATGGAATGACTAGGGTTCGAAATCGCGTATTACAATGGTGAATTATGACTGCCTATCCACTAGGTCAAGATGACATTCCTAGATTTTTCATATAATGCTATTTTATCAAAAAGCTTTTTAAGAGGATAACTATTGCTAAGACTAACTTAATATTACCATTCCAATCTTCCTTTTTTACAGAGCAACACTACTAACACACTCCCGGTCTGATGACCGTGCAGGCAGAAACTGACCGTTGACTCCGTGTATATATAAGTTATAGTTCTTTTGAAGCATCATATGATATAGGTAATAAAAAAATTCTTTTTAAGGCAAAATGATGCGGTTGAAATAAGATTTATTATGTAATATTTCGGAATTAAAATTCCATTTTCAAACCCAGTTCCTTCGCGTGTGTGTGCTTCTTCTTGTGTCCTTTGTTAAACATATTTAATATATATATATATATA
>JAUZSX010323218.1:0-11517 GCA_034780655.1 Idiosepius hallami | reverse complement strand
ACTGCCACATATTTACAGAAAAAGTTCAACCATTCCGATACATCCGAATGCAAATGAGTCTGCATATGGTTCCACATATCCACACCCGTTTTGCATACTATACTGCATACCCTGCAGAATAGATATTCTGTCTGTTTAACCTCTCCACCTTCACAAGACTTCTGTCTAGTGTGAGTAGCAAAATTATACAATTCTCCTTTAAGATTCACAAATACTTTATACACTACTATTTTAAAAGTGTCTTTGAATGTCTGTATGGGGAATGGTCTTTATCAAACTAATTTGCCCATTTTTGGTCCAGAGTCTTAAAATTTTGTCTACATGGCATAGTTAGAGAAAATTCAAAGAAGAAAAATTCCAATTTCTTACGTCGGTCAACTAATGGGATCGAGTCTTAGACTGATAGCATTTTGGTGCGTTGTTAATCCTGGCTATACTTAGAAGACTTAGAAATATAATGAAATAGATCAAAACACGTATTAAATTCGAATTTAATTATGTAGATGGAATATATGTGAATATATGCGAAAATGAATGTAAGTCCGATACTTATCTACTAATATATAAAAAGATGGTAAATTTTTACGTTGATTATTAGTTTGTAATGATGTAAATAAAAAATTAATTAATCTCTAAATTCGATGTTTAAAATAAGATTAACTAAAATTCTTACTTTTATCCAATTGAAATTTATCTTCAGCATTATAGGTGAAATCTATTCGAACAGATGTAATGCTTATCACCCTTGAATGTTAAGCTTCTCAAATTTATCATTTTACGATTATTTAATGAATACTTATTTATCTACTAGTTGCAACTTCCATTAAAAAAATTAATATTGATTTGCTGAATTCCCTGGAATTAAGTAAAGCTAAAGATAATAAATTGATTTGGTTTTTAACAGGAACAAAAACTGCTAATAGACCAAACTTGAAAAACTGGATCGTTGTGGGCCAGTAGCCTCCGCTTTTTAAAGTTTACTTTAACACTCAAGGTATTAACATAATCTGAGTTTATAAAAATAGTTTTCGAATAAAAAAAAATTGAATTCCGACAGTTTTCTTAGACAAAAATTATCGCTATTACAAAATGTTGGAAAAATTGCCAGCTTTCCTTTCAGATTTTGCATATGCTAACTACGCACTGGTTCTATCGCCATCTACAAATAGCAGCAGCGTTTTAGAATTATTGCCAGTTACAAAAGATATTTGTAAGCTTACTGAAAAATATACTATTAAAATTGTATAACTACAGCGGTTCTGTACAAATTTTTAGGAGGGGATCGAGTAGCGACGAATACAGCATTAAGGTAAAAAAAAAAAAATTATCCTCACTAAGTGTTGGCCTTCTCTCGGCTATATCCACGCGACTTTGGTTGCACGGAACTCACACACTGGCCACTCTCCCCCTCAATTTCTACTGTTTTCAATTCATAATAATTATTACATCTACAATTTAATTTTTTTCCTAACAAAAAATCAAATATTATAATCAGCAAAGAAAGAGCATCAAAGCAGCATTGAACAAAACGTGAAAAGATTCAAGTATTTCTATAGAATTAAAGTTTCCCTTGGTTTTACATATATATTGCTGGAAACGGAAAAAACTTCAAAGTATAGCAAAGAAAAAAAACCTTCGACCAAGTATAAAAATGAATATGTTTTATTCCTTATTACTTTAACATAATTATTACATGTTCATAAGTAAGAGAGAAACATTTGTTTAAACATAACGTGTATTTTAGTTTATAATAAATTGGTGTAACAAAGGCTTTAATATCTTCGAAAGCCTAACAGCCTTCGAGCTTTGAAAGATCAATCATTTGTTGAGCAGTCAAGTTTAAGGGAAATGTTTACTCAACACCAATTTACTGGATCTAATCCATTTTCAGGCAATAACAGTTATCAATAATCAATATTAGTCCATGTTCAGGCATTTTCTGTGGATGCATTGCACTAAATAACTGCAAGTAATAGTTTCTATGACTATTGGTAGAATATCTACTGCCAGGTCAAATATAAGGCAGTTAGCTGATTTTCAATAAATTTTTTCCAATCGAACAAAAGACGAAAATTGATGATATCATTGCTAATTCTGAATTGGTGATTCGAATCAGTGTGCTACGTTATCATATGACATGCCACATACGTTTTTCAATACTCAGAAATATACAACCAATAAGGATGTCAAATTACAATAGTTTTATCCTACGATGATATATAAAAAAAATATGGTGAAATAACAGAAAAGGGAAAGACTTCATATTTCCACGTGTAACAAAGAATAAAAAAAAACAAATATGCGCGTACACAAACACGCGCGTACACAAACACGTACAAAATATACATATATACTTAAGTGGAAAAAATAATTTATTTGTTATTATAACATCGAAAATACCTTGTCCCTAACAAGACCTAATAGAAAAAATAATAATAACAATAATAGTAATAAATGTGACCTGAAGAAGGAAGAACATTCGCAAAGCGTTGGCAATAATATACATTCTTGTTTTTTGTTTTTTCTTATAATTTTCTATCACATACCTAAGTGTATATATGCGTATGTGTGCTAATAGCAATACCATGCTTAGCCACTCAGTGGCCCCGTCACAGAATACGACTAAAAAAGCAAGTTGCCCCCCTCAACATACAGGAGCCTTCGACTATATATATATATATATACACATACATATACAAATATATATATATCGAGAGAGAGGCAGAAAGAAGGATGAGTGATAGATTTATATTTCAACTATGATAATGATTTTCTAATTAACCTAACAGTTAATTATTTTGGTAATATTTTGCATTACAATCTGTGAAGCCAAAGAGTCTTGCGGCCCTTAGGGAGCTTGCATACTCCTGCAATTGCATGATTAGCGGGAGCGCTAAATACGGCCCTGGCTAAGAGAAAAGTGTATTTTTCAGTCCAAAGCACTCTTTTGGGTACCCAGATCAGAGTGAAAACAAAAAAAATATTTACAAATATATATATATATATATATCTATGAATAATAAAAATCAAAATGAAAAAAGTTTTCATAAATAAAATGACTCAGAAATACTATTTCGTAGATTGGCAATTTTAGGTTATGGTGAACGGAAGAAAAGTAAAATTGAAATATATTTTATGTACTCCACATCCACCGTCGAGGTCTTTTTGGATCGAGCTTTGTCTGGAACTTAACCCTCAACCTTACCGCAATGGGATGTGCTACCAGGAGTCTAGGCTCCCAACGACAAAATTCTCCACCACCACAAGGTGGGGATCCATGGAGAACAATGACACAGAAGGCCGCAACTCATGATGGCCTCAAGTTGTCTTGGTTCTCCGTGCCATTGGAACCAGGCCCTCCTCTTCAAAGGCGTCATGTGGTGGCTGCAGTTACATCAGTACCTTCACGTTAAAAGATATCACGTGCAGGCGTCCACTCGAAAAGTGATCTGAAGCCCAACAGCGACCAAAATGGAGGACAGTCATACTCGACTACAAGTAATCGCTGATGAAAATGATTTAACGTCCGCTTTTTAAACCAGACGTCTTAGATGCTGCCAGACGCCGGGAACAAGACAGAATGATTAAATAATTGTGGGTCACTCTTAGTTTGATTTGAAAAGTGTCAGGTGTTTGCTAAAATCAACTCAGGCACGTTTCATTGGGATTTCTGATTGGATGACAAAAAGAAGAAAAAAAAACAATGAGGTGGAAATTTCTATTTTTCATTCTGTTTCGTCTGTCAGCCTGCCTTGTTCATTCATTTAGTCAATCTCCTAGTATTCTTATTCATCACCTTGTCTTAACAAGATTTTAACCCGTTCTCTCTGTAAGTCATTAATTCAATTTAAAAGAAAAAGAAAACATCCGTCATTCAGTCAGTCTATTTTTCTTATCTTATGTTTTCCGTCTCTCCAAAACCAGACTGTTTTTTCACTGATTGTATTCACACACGCACCTCTTGTGTATGTTTCTAACTTAGCCAAACTCCTGTAAAATGAGCAACTTTATATCATATTTACTTGGTAAAGCACCAAACCAAGTTAGGCACAAGGCCATTTTTACGTGCTCGATATACCTGGACTTTTTAATTCAGTGTTACCCTTCACCAAGATGAGTTGCTCTCCCGTTAATTCTAACGAGCCCCATCTGCCCGAGGCTGCTAAAGTGAATGTAATGGTTTTGACTAGGATTTGAACTCGCGTAATACGATTCAAGAGCCCGAGCTTTTACGAATGCTTCACCGTCGCTGCCCATTGTGTTTAAATCTATTAATGTTAGTTTTTATTTCAAGATAAAAAGAGAAAAGTTAAAACAGACGGACAGACAGAGAGAGAGTATGTGTGTGTGTGTGAGAGAGAGTGTGTGTGTGTGAGTGTGTGAGAGAGAGTTTGTGAGTGTGAGAAAAAAGAAAGAGGGTGTATACGATTCCAGAGCCCGAGCTTTTACCAATGCTCTACCGTCACTTTCCATTTGAGCATCTTTATAAGTTAAATAAAATTCATGATCGTTAGAAACAAAATATTACGCTTAAAGTTTTAACAGTTTTATTTGCGATAACAGCCTGGAACCTTGACATTTATTATAGAGATATGTTTTCAGGGAACGGAAGCAAAGATTAAAACATCAATTTATTTCAATTTAAACATGACACGTTTTTAGTTTTGTAACCTTTATAATGCAGAGGTTATTTACTCGGTCTAGTACCAAACAAAGTTAGGTACAAGGCCAATTTTACGTGCTTATTGAATCCCTTAGACTTTTTGGAATCAGTGATGCTCTTTATTTAAATGAGTTTCTCTCCATGGGTTAATGAGTCTTATCAAACCATGTTTTGGAATCAGTGTTATATTTACTCCTAGACGAGTTAATCTCCTGAGTTTAGGAGCCTCGTATGCCTGAGGCAGCTAAAAGTGAATTTAATGGTTTTGACTGGGATTTTTTGATGCAGGGATTTTCTTTCTTTTCAGGGTTACTAGTTCGGACTTGATTGTAAAAGAATGACTAGAATTTGATGAAGTGCATTTCAAGCCTAAGGGCTTAACTTAAGGAAACTTCCCCCAGATAAGAATGGGATTCAGAGAAAATCCTAGAAGCTAGAAATATCATCGGTATCCCTCCATAATTGAATAAGGATTAAAAATTATTTTATTTCAACAGAATTGGGATTTTCATTCATTCATTGGCGGTCACTACACGGACCCTTGGCAAAGGATGGCCTTGTTCCAATGACATGGATATCCACGACCACTGGAGGCCATCCTCTGTTGTAGCCTTCAACCACCTTCAGTACCGTTTTGTCATTGTAGACATCATCCGCCACATCTGTCGTTGAGGTCTTCCACTCCATAGCTGGAGGGGAGATGGGGCTTCATACCGTTTCCCAACGATATTAGTCGACATGTTAACGTGGACAGAACAACTTGGATTCGAACCCGCGAAGTACGGTTCCGAAGTCCGATTGTCTATCCACTGAGTCACATCGACCGCCCTTGGGATTTTACCGCCTTACAAATAAACTTTTCTCCATCAATCGTTTCTTGTTAGCCAATGTTTTTAAGTTGCAAAAGTTTCGTAATGACAATATCATACTTACTATGATAAAAGCTTCATATTGATATAATTTTGTTTTGATTCTCTTTTAGCAAAGTATGTAAAATAAAATATAAAAACATTCAAAATCTATCAAATATTTTTTGTCCCCACTGTATGGAATTGGTGTGTGTATGTGTGTGCTTTCGTTTTCTGGGGGACTCATTTTAGGTTTTTTAGAAAAATAAAAAAAAATCCTTTGTCTTTTTATTAAATAAAAAATATTCTGTAAAATTTCTCACAAGTTCACTATGTATTGAATTCTAATGTGATTATATATTCATTTCTATATTAACTATTTTTTTTTCTTATATTTTCCAGCCGAGGGTGTCCGTCCGACCAGAATGCTATCCAGCCGGCACTAATGTGAGATCATCAAATGAAGATCATGATTACACGCCACGCATTTGCTGCGATGGAGCAAAATTCGCTGTTCTTATTAACAAATTCTATTCTGCTATGACGATACGCTGCGTTACCAGGTGACGCCATCATCACCTGGAAAAGAGACAAGGGGAGTATAAGCTTACTTCGTCACGTGTCATCAGCATCACGGTGTCAACTGACCAATAGGAAAGCATCATAGCCAAAACTAATAATGATATTACTATTATTAATACCGCCAATGCGACCGTGAATATTCAACTGCTTTGGAACAAGCATGGATGAAATGTTTAAAAATACAATACAAAAAACAACAAGGGCAATGGTACAAAATGAACAATGATCATTCTATTAAAAAAACTCCTTGAAACAGATAACAAATTTCAACACTTGAATAAATCGTGCCGTCAAACAGAAGTACAAACAACTATTGAATATATATATATATATGTGTGTGTGTTTGTGTGTACATGCGTCACTATGTTTGTTTACATTACACATGATATTTCCCTGAAGAAAAATATATTAATTGAAATCTGGTTGCTGGGTAACAAACCTTTTTTTTTGTTGTTGTTGTTCTTTCATTACTGGAAAGAATTATGTTAACTTAGCAGTATTCGCAATTTTTTAGATATAGAATAATGTGATCTTAATAATGTGATCTAAATATTTTGATATAATAATCGATTCCATATAGATTTATAAAGAATACGAAAGAAAACTTTAAATAAAAATCGGATAAAGAATTGAAAGAAAGGTATTAAATGAAATCTCAATGGTAGAGTGTTATAAAAGTGAAGCAAAACAAATTAAGGTATTTTCGTGTTTCTGAAATATATTAATGCATTTCATAAACTTGAATGCTATAGGCGTATATATCATTTCTAATCACATACACCCACACTATATTTCTATATTCATATGCGTGATTTCTTACTAGTGGTCATACTTGAATTCTGAAAGGTATAGCGATACCTACGAGCAAATTTAAAAGTACCACTCTAAAAAATGCGGATGAAAACATTCACTGGCTCAGATATGTATAGAGGGGGATATATATTTATATAAATAATTGCATATATTTATGCATGTATATATACATACACATACATGTATGTGTGTATGTATGTATATATACACTAACACAAGATTGTATCTTAACATATACATCTTTCAAAATGAATACAGGAACTCTATAGTGTGTCAGAGCCAACCTATTTCATGCATCGTTCAATATAAATAGTTAATGATTAATAGAGTACTATCCCTAAAAGTCATTGATATATTATAAAGTCATACATTTCTTCGTGAATTAGCATAAATATGCATACATAACAAAAATCTTAAAAGTATTTCAGTATAGGTCATCATGTTTGCAAATTTTTATTGCAAAACCCAGTTATTAAATGTAATGTTTTTCAAGTTATTTGTTATATCTGTATATACTTATGTCCAAACAATAAAGTTAAAAATTGGAAGAATATATACATACATACATACATACACACACATATATGTTTGTGTATATATATACACAAACATATATATATATATATATGTTTGTGTATATATGTACACAAACATATATGTATATATATATGTGTGTGTGTGTGTGTGTGTGTGACTTTAGAATTTCCTTGATATAATTTCAGAACATATTGGGAAATGTATGTACGTATCATTTCTCAATAAATTCTAAAAAAGATTATATTCAATTGATATATGTATTGATATATATATATAATATATATATATATATTTATAGTTATTACAGTGTCACAGGTGTGTATGAATTTCTCTTGAGATTTTGTTTGAGAGTCCAATATTTTGATCAACTTACCTTAAACTCCAGGGTGTAAGTGTGTGTTTCACTGAGATTGGGTGTGTGTTAAAATACTGAACGTAATGTAAATTGATATATTTCATCCAGCATGAAAAAACCTGTTGGGTTGAGGAATAATTAAACACGACCTTCAAAATATGAAAATGTAAAAGAATAAATTCTATGTATAAAGAAAATAACTGAAATTTCTACAGATTTATATAATACAAATTAGAATATGACATGTTTTATTTAGTACATACAAATATTTCAGTGGTATTTTTCATATGAAATGTGAATGAAAAATACTTTTAATTCCCTGTTCGATGTTTGTTTTTTAAGCCATGTTGGTTAGTGCATCAGTTTTATCCACATATATAGGTACCTAAATGTCTATATGGGCGCGTGAGTGAACATGTGTAATATATAAAACCATAATCATTTTACATCCACTTATGTAAACCTGATTAAATACTATAGTACTACATACCTGAAATATCCACATACAAAAAACACTTATCAGAAACACCATGACTGTATGTATGTATGTATATATATATACATATGGAAATGTATGTATATAAATATACATGAATGTGTGTATATATATATATATATATATATACATAAATGCACACACATATGTATTTATATGTATACATTTGATTAATTGATTGATTGATTCCCAACACTTAATAGCTATGATATTGTATACTGGTATGTGCCTTTCTCCGTAATGTGAAATACATTTTTTCCAACCTAACAAAAAATGAAAATTGATGATATCATTGCTAATTCTGAATTGGTGATTCGAATCAGTGTGCTACGTTATCATATGACATGCCACGTACGTTTTCCAATACTCAGAAATATATAACCAATAAGGATGTCCAATTACAATAGTTTTATCCTATCGATGATATATAAAAAAAATATGGTGAAATAACAGAAAAGGAAAAGACTTTATATTTCCACCTGTAACAAAGAATAAAAAAAAAACAAATATGCGCGTACACAAACACGTACAAAATATGTGTGCTAAGATAAAAATGTATCTTTCAGTCCAAGGCGCTGTATTGGGTGTCAGATCACAGCGAAAACAAAACAAAAATATTTACAAAATAGAAAATTATACAAAACAGGTTTACACCTTTGCAAGACCGGATTATGAAATATTGCATGAATATTATCACGGCCTGGAGGCTTATTTCTGAAGATAATTAACACTGTGTGAAGATGAAACATATATACTAATTATAAAATTAATTATATCCAATTGAGGTTGAAATTAGTGAAAAAATGATTGTTAACCCTGTGTTTTACATTCCAGTTCTGCCTTCAATCATGAATTCAAATTGGACCAAGCAAATATCAATATTTAAACCAAAAAAATTAACCAGTTTATTTCTGATGTTATTTTTAATTTCTACCATATATTACAAAATAAAAACATTTACTTATACACACAAAAGATAAAAACGTTTATATAATGTGTGTGTGTGTAATGTTTAATCTTATCTAAGTTAAAATTTTGAAAACTTGCCTATCTATTTTTTTTATAAATTGTTTATAGTTTAAGTTACAAATTTTAAATCTACTCATGTTGTTGCAAAGTAATATACGTATACCAATGTCACTATTCATTGCCAACAAATTAACTATAGACAATGATTACAGGTGGTTGTTCATATGTAAAACAAAATATTAACTAAAAAAAGCATTTTCGTGGATTTTTTTAGTTATTACATCAGTACTTTTTAAATAAATTTCTTAAATTCTTTTGAAGGGAGATTAATTGTTGATTTTATTTTTATTAGTAGCATTTGCAATAAATATACTAAATGATCATTTAATCTATTTTTATAGTAAGTTTGGGTAATAAGCAAATTTAACCATTTTCACTCACTTCTAATCTTTAAAATTGATGATTTTATATTGAGATTACCTAATATCAAACGTGAATATCAATACAAACGTTCGGGGAGTTTTTTTTTTACAAAACTTTATTAAAACAACTAGTGAAGATTATATAACTTACAAATTCTAACCTTATCAAACAAGAAGTTGTTCGGTCTATTCTGTTTATTGCATTTCCATACTGCAGTGTGAAGTGAAGGGATATTTTTGTTTGAAGACAAAAGTGGTCCTAATTTTGGAATACTATAAAAAAAAAGAAACATTTTTTATTATAACTGTAGTCTTTACAATTATAATAATTTTTTTTGTTTTTACTTTTACTACTGATAAAATGTCTAAGAAAAGTAGTACTGGTAACCATAATACCAAATAAGATAACAACAGTCTAAATTCAGCCGGGAGAGTTATATCCGTTTGGAAGAGAAGCCAAATAACTGAAAATTGCTTTTCTTTGTGAGTGATTATTTAAATTCTCCTTTCTCAATATTCAATCTATTACACCAGTATCATATACTTGGTAGAGCACTAAACAAAGTTGGGCACAAGGCCATTTTTACGTGCTCTATATACGGGGATTTTTAATTCAGTGTTACCATTCACCGAGATGAGTTGCTCTCCTGAGTTCACGAACCCCATCTGCCAGAGGCAGCTAAAGTGAATGTATTGGTGTTGACTGGGATTTGAACTCTAACATAATCAATTTTAAAAGGATTGCAAATACTTAAAGGTAATATATTGAACAGTAACATACACTTTATATTCTTTCGTGTCTGGCCTTACTTATTTTTAAATGTTTATTAGACAGATTTGACTAGAAATCTATACAGTTTTAAAAATAATTGAAACACAGACATATACATGACAAATACGTCAAACCAAGTAAGGTACGTTGCCAATTCTTCTTTCTCGTTATATATCTGGGTTTTTTTAAACAGGTATGTCTTTCACCTTTGTGAGTTACTCTCTATGAGATGATGAGTCTCACCTAGATTTTGGAATTAGTTTGTTTTCCTTACACTTTTATGGGTTAACCCTCTATTTTTAATAGCCTTGGGGAGCTGAAAGTAAATGCAATCGTTTCGATTAGAATTTGATCTAGTATAACACGATTCCAGAGTCCAAGAATTTAACCACTCCTTCAACTTCTCTGCCACACACACAAATATGGTATGAGATACTGGTATGAGAATTAACATTGACATATAGAAAATAATACGTACAAGTCAAATTTTATAACAGAAAATCATTTAAAAACAACTTTTCTAATAAAATCGTAAATCTTTAAAACCTGCTAAAATTAAATCTATCTGCAAATATTCAGGATATGTTTCAAATTTTCAAAATAATAAAACAATCAAATAATTTTTTAATAATACTTTCTATAAAGAATAAAAATTGCAATCAAAGGCAAGTCTATACCTAAGAGTAGTCAAGCGAAAGTTATAGAATTCCATGTACGTGCACGCGATCTTGATTTATTTAAAAATGCGATTATATTTTTTGTACAGTGCTCAATGATTTATTTTAAAAGGGTGTTAGTACACTTTTCATTTGCTCAATATTGATTTAATGGTTTTAAAATATCTTAATTTTAATTAGGTTTTTAGGTTTTAAAAAGTATTCGAATTCATATTAAACATTGTACACAAGTTATTTTATATATATATAATTACAACTAAGTATTTTTAAAATTCTGGTTTTTATATATATATATATATATATATATTACAATCTGTTTTATTACTATTATAATTATTATTATTTCTATTATCATCATAATTATAATAGTTACAATTATTATT